>CM033471.1:269280937-269413541 GCA_019447015.1 Hymenochirus boettgeri | reverse complement strand
TGATTGAGTACAAGTAGTAAAAAGGGAGAGAGTCATGAGGGAGGGAACGAGGAGGAGAAAGGGAAGAGTCATGGGATGGAGGGACAAGGAGGAGAAAAGGGAGAGTCCATGGGATGGAGGGAACAGATGAGAAAAGGAGAGTCAAGGGATGGAGGGACAGAGGCGAAAAGGAAGAGAGTCATGGGATGGAGGGAACGAGGAGGATAAAGGGAGAGTCATGGGATGGGAGGGAACAAGGAGAGCGAAGGGAGGAGTCATGGGATGAGGGAACGAGGAGGAGAAAAGGAGAGAGTCATGGACGGAGGGAACGAGGGAGGAGTGATGAAAAGGAGGAGAAAAGGGAGAGGAGTCATGGGATGGGGGGACAAGAGGAGAAAAGGAGAGAGTCATGGGATGGAGGGACGAGGAGGAGAAAAGGGAGGAGAGTCATGATGGGAGGGAACGGAGAGAAAAGGGAGAGAGTCGTAGGATGGAGGGACGAGAAGAGAAAAGGGGAGAGAGTGGATGGATGAGGGAACAGAGGAGAAAAAGGAGAGAGTCATGGGATGGAGGAACGAGGAGGAGAAAAAGGGACAGAGTCATGGGATGGAGAAAACAAGAAAGAAAAGGGAGAGAGTCATAGGATGGAGGGAACGAGGAAGAAAAGGGAGAGAGAGTCATGGGATGGAGGGAACGAGCAGAGAAAAAGGGAGAATCATGGATGGAGGGAACAAGGAAGAGAAAAGGGAGAGAGTCATGGGATGGAGGGAACAAGGAAGAGAAAAGGGAGAGTCATGGGATGAGGGAACGAGAAAGAGAAAAGGCAGAGAGTCATGGATGGAGGGAACGAGGAGGAGAAAAGAGAGAGAGTCATGGGATGGAGAAACAAGGAAGAGAAAAAGAGAGAGTCGTGGGATGAAGGGAACGAGGAGGAGAAAAGGGAGAGGGTCATGGGATGGCGGGAACAAGGAAAAGAAAAGGGAGAGAGTCATGGGATGTGAATAGCCAATGGAATATCAGGCAAATATTAGTTTGAAGTATCTGGTATAGAAAGGGTTAATCGTGTGACGCTGTAAATCTATGGGATGGGAAACTTTGGCATATTTGGGTGATAGAAAGAGTGAGCGATTGTGAATAATTTAATGCAGCAGAAAGAAAACTGCAGAAGCGACAATGCTACAGGGTGAAAAAAATCCTCTGAGTCAGCATGAAGTGACGCAGAAAGAATGAGAAAGGGAGAGAGCCATGGCTGATGGAGGGAACGAGGAGGAGAAAGGGAGAGTCATGGGATGGAGGGAACGAGAGAGAAAAGGGAGAGAGTCATGGGATGGAGGGAACGAGGAGAGAAAAGGGAGAGAGTCATGGGATGGAGGGAGGTGGAGGAGAAAAGGGAGAGTCATGGTGGAGGAACGAGGAGAGAAAAGGGAGAGTCCATGGGATGGAGGGAACGAGGAAGGAAAAGGGAGAGAGTCATGGGATGGAGGGAACGAGGAGGAGAAAAGGGAGAGAGTCATGGGATGGAGGACCGAGGAGGAAAAGGGAGAGAGTCATGGGATGGAGGAACAAGGAGGAGAAAAGAAGAGAGTCATGGGATGGGGAAACGAGAAGAGAAAAGGGAAAGTCATGGATGGGGAATGAGGAAGAGAAAAGGGAGAGAGTGATGGGATGAGAACGAGGAGAGAAAAAGGAAGATCATGGGATGGAGGGAACGAGAGAGAAAAGGGAGAGAGTCTGGGATGGATGGAAACAAGGAGAAAAAGGAGAGAGACATGGGATGGAGGAAACGGGAAGACAAAAGAGGATCATGGATAGGGAATGAGGAAAAAAAGGGAGAGAGTGATGGGATGAGGGAACAGGAGGAAAAAAGGAGAAGAGTCATGGGATGGGGAACAGGAGGAGAAAAGGGACAGAGTCATGGGATAGGGAATGACGGTGAGAAAATGGGAGAGAGTCATGGGATGAGGAACGAGGAGGAGAAAGAGAGAGAGTCATGGGATGGAGGAACAAGGAAGGGAAAAAAAGAGAGAGTCATGGATGAAGGGAACAGGAGGAGAAAAAGAGATATCATGGGATGGAGCTAATGAGGAGTAGATAAGGGAAAGAGTCATGGGATGGAGGGAACGAGGAGGGGAAAAAAGAGTGTCGTGGAATTAGGGGAATGAGGAGGGGAAAAGGGAGAGAGTCATGGGATGGAGGGATCAGGAGGCAAAAAGGGAGAGTCATGGGATGGAGGAACAAGGAGGAGAAAAGGGAAGAGTCATGGGATGGAGGGAACAGGAGGAAAAAGGGAGAGAGTCATGGGATGGAGGGAACAAAGAGGGGGAAAAGAGAGAGTCATGGATGGGGGAACGGAGGGGGGAAAAGAGTCATGGGATGGAGGGAACGAGTGGAAAAAAGAGAGAGAGTCATGGGATGGAGGGAACGAGGAGGGAAAAAGAGAGAGTCAGGAATGGGGAACGAGGAGGAGAAAAGGAATGAGTTATTGGATGGAGGGAATGAGGAGGGAAAGGGAGAGAGCCATGGGATGAGGGACAAGGAGGAGAAAAGGGAGAGTCATGGGATGGTAGGAATAGGGAGAGAGAAAGGGAAGAGAGTCATGGATGGAGGGAATGAGGAGGAGAAAAGGAAGAGAGTCATTGGATGGAGGGGAATGAGGAGGAGAAAGGAGAGTCATGAGATGGAGGGAACAAGGAGGAGAAAATGGAGAGAGTTATGGAATGTAGGAACAAGGAGGAGAAAAGGGAAGAGCCACGGATGGAGAGACCGTGGAGGAAAAAAAGAAAAGAGCCGTGGGAGAAGGAAAGAGGAGGTGAAAAGAATGAAGAAATGCATTAAAAAATAGAAACAGGATGGCAGGAAGAAAGAGTTAGGGTGTTTATTTAAAGGAGGAATTGTTAAGTCTCCTCGGTTTTAGTCAATGTAACTCTAACCTAAAGACAAATTAAGTCTTTTTCTCCAAATCCCTCTAAGCTGAATCCCCTTCTGTACTATCCCTTTTATTGCCTGAGATTCGCACAACCAAATATCACACATCATCAAATAGAAGTTTTAAGGTATGTTTCATCCTTACAGTAAATCCCACCTCTCTATGATAGTAAAAGACATGTCAGTAATAGGCCCACAGTTCCCTTTAATTCAAGGTTTAATTCAGTAAATGAAGGGCATCTCTCACTTCACCTTATGTGGCACAGGAAGATACAGCATAGCGATTTATCCCTTAGTGGTTCAAACTGAGCATGCTTGAAGTCACTGACTATGAGAAGAGCAGTAATTGCAGGGAAAACTGCTGAAAGATTTTACTGTAGTCTTTTAATATAAATTACAAAAAAATACATGTTTAATTAACAATTCCTGGGATATAAGTGAGGGATAATGTGTTTTAGGTGGAGATCTTCTCATACAATATAAAAGGTTCAGTGATAATGTGTTGCATTATCACTGATATTTGTTGAGTAATGACTACAAAATGATGCCTTTATTTTACACAGTGGAGATACATTAAAATCTGAAATCTGCCTGTAAGAACAGTAATTGGTTCATACTAAATGAATACAATCCCTGTACAAAGTATATAAGTACAAAGCCATTTAATGGTCACGTAACTCTGTTATTCTATTTAAATAGTCACAATGGGACATTACTTAGTGGTTATTATAAGGATATATAATCCACTGTTGCTCTCCATGATTTAATGAACACCTGTGAATCTTCTATATATGTATAGGTACATTATATATACATATCCATCCCCCACCTTCCCCATTACACCAGGACAGACCCAATCTGTATACCAGAACACCCAGCTTGTGTGATGACCAGTGGTGTGTATAGAGGTGTAGTTGGACTGTGTAGGGGGTGGACCACACTGAGCTTAAAGGACAACTTCACCCCAAATGGCTTTTTTTAAAGAAAGTATATGTTTGGATAACCTACTTGTACTCTGGAATCATTAATTATGTCTGCTATGCTTCTGGGTACCTCATGATTCAGAAATTTAGTGAGAGTGAGCTGTTATGAGCTTGAGCATGCTCAGAGGAGGAAGCTATGGGAATAGCCTTTAGTCTTGGTGTGTGTCAACTGTCAAATCCATGACCAACAGGTGCTAACTAAATATTTAAATAGTAAATGTATATATATAGTATAGTATTATAGTTAGTATAGTTAGTATAGTATTTGAGGTTGAGTAAAGACATCCATCCGTTCAACTCACTCAGCAATACCCACACTTCCTGCCTAACTGTTGATCCAAGGAAGGCAAAAAAAACCCCACCAATTTTATGAAGGGGAAAAAAATTCCTTCCTGACTCCAAGTGGCAATCGGAAATCCCTGGATCAACTCTACTTTATGTATCAATACCAGTAACTTGTAACATTCCTTGTTTGTAGAAACTCATCCGCTTTTTATTAAACTGACCAATGAACCTGCCATAACAACGTCCACTGGAAGACAGTTCCATAGCTTTACCGTTCTCACAGTGACAAACCTTTCCCACCTACTTATGTATCAATACCAGTAACTTGTAACATTCCTTGTTTGTAGAAAACTCATCCAGCTTTTTATTAAACTGCCCAATGAACCTGCCATAACAAACGTCCACGGGAGACAGTTCCATAGCTTTACCCTTCTCAACGTGAAAACACCTTTCCAACTCTACTTATGTATCAATACCAGTAACTTGTAACATTCCTTGTTTGTAGAAACTCATCCCTTTTTATTAAACTGACCAATGAACCTGCCATAACAACCGTCCCACTGGAAGACAGTTCCATAGCTTTACCGTTCTCACAGTGACAAACCCTTTCCCAACTCTACTTTATGTATCAATACCAGTAACTTGTACATTCCTTGTTTGTAGAAACTCATCCAGCTTTTTTTAAACTGACCAATGAACCTGCCATAACAACGTCCACTGGAAGACAGTTCCATAGCTTTACCGTTATCACAGTGACAAACCCTTTCCCAACTCTACTTATGTATCAATCCCAGTACATTGTAACATTCCTTGTTTGTAGAAACTCATCCAGCTTTTTATTAAAACTGACCAATGAACCTGCCATAACAACGTCCACTGAAACAGTTCCATCTTTACCGTTCACAGTGAAAAACCCTTTCCCAACTCTACTTTATGTACACTACCAGTAACTGTAACATTCCTTGTTTGTAGAAACTCATCCAGCTTTTTATAAAACTGACCAATGAACCTGCCATAACAACGTCCACTGGAAGACAGTTCCATAGCTTTAACCGTTCTCACATGACAAACCCTTTCCCACTCTACTTTATTATCAATCCCAGTAACTTGTAACATTCCTTGTTTGTAAAACTCATCCAGCTTTTTATTAAACTGACCAATGAACCTGCCATAACAACGTCCACTGGAAGACAGTTCCATAGCTTTACCGTTCTCACAGTGAAAAACCCTTTTCTAACTCTACTTTATGTATCAATACCAGTAACTTGTAACATCCTTGTTTGTAGAAACTCATCCAGCTTTTTATTAACTGACCAATGAACCTGCCATAAACAACGTCCACTGAAGACAGTTCCATAGATTTACCATTCTCACAGTGACAAACCCTTTCCACCTCTACTTTATGTATCAATACCAGTAACTTGTAACATTCCTTGTTTGCAAACTCATCCAGCTTTTTTATTAACTGACCAATGAACCTGCCATAACAACGTCCCACTGGAAGACAGTTCCATAGCTTTACCGTTCTCACAGTGAAAAACCCTTTCTCAACTCTACTTTATGTATCAATACCAGTAACTTGTAACATTCCTTGTTTGTAGAAACTCATCCAGCTTTTTTAAACTGACCAATGAACCTGCCATAAAAACGTCCACTGGAAGACAGTTCCATAGATTTACCATTCTCACAGTGACAAACCCTTTCCCAACTCTACTTATGTATCAATCCCAGTAACTTGTAACATTCCTTGTTTGCAGAAACTCACCACTTTTTATTAACTGACCAATGAACCTGCCATAACAACGTCCACGGGAACAGTTCCATAGCTTTACCGTTCTCACAGTGAAAACCCTTTCAGAACTTGAAGCCTAAACCTTTTTTCTTCAGTCTTAAGGGATGTCCTCGTGTCCTCGGATATGACCTATAGTGAACAATGCACCAGAGAGTTTACTGTATGGCCCATTAATATATATTTATAAAGGTTATCATATCCCCACGCAAACGTCGCTTCTCCAATGTAAACAGCCCTAACTTGTCTAATCTGCCTGCATAGTCAGCCCTCCATTCCCCATATTAATTTAGTTGCCCTTCTCTGAACTCCAAGATGTCCGGGAATCAGAAGGAGTTTTTGTAACTAATGCAGTTTTGAGGTTTGGGGGAGATTTACCTGTGTTCAATTTTTCATTTGAGTGGTTGGGATTGTCCTTTACAGCGCTCTGCCTCAACAGTGTGTGTGTGTGTGTGTGGTGTGTGTGTGTGGTGTGCGTGCGTGCTTGCGTGTGTTGCGTGTGTGTGTTATATATATATATATACATCTAAAGAAGGGCCAAATCACAACCTCGCCTGGGGCCCCGATCCCACAATAAACCCTTCTCTCACATTAAACTGTATACTAGAAGTAAAAAGGGGTGAAAGGGAGGAATGCGGCAATATCTGATTTGCCGTAAATGTTACTGAATCAACCACTTATGCTGGGGCCCATCTATACCCCAAATATAAACCAGGACAGGATTTCCCATAATCCTGTGTACTTTGATTTCCCATAATCCTGTGTACTTTGCCCACCCCCCCATGACCCTCAACAAAAAGTCCATTTCCAAGGCAACGCAGGTTAACTTCCATCTCAATGCAATGATCCTTGGCAAACACAGATTGACCATGGGAAAATTAACTAAGAGCGATCAATCATCCGCAACTAAGGATCTCAACAGGAACTACAGAATGGAGTTTATTGCCAATATTCACTAGGTGGGTGGGTTCTGACTGTTATCGTGTGGCACATGGGGTTGTACATGTAGAATCTGTAGGATTCTGATGACAGAATCCAATTACTACTGGGTGACCTGATCATGGCCTCTCTAACCAAGACTGAGCAGTGGAAAAACAATTGTTAACTCACTAGGAAGGAGGGCAGCAGAAACCAACTTCAGGGGCAAATTCCTGCATTCAGGGCTAAAATCCCATGCTGAACGGCTCTGGCAGCCATGCCCCTGAAATGCCCACTCTGCCCCAAACTGCCCCTAACCCTGCCTCTCTGTCCCCTCCTGCTGCTCCCCTCCCTCCTCCTTGGCGCCATGTGTTAATAAATGGAAACCCTGGTTGCTGGTTACATGTTGGTGCACCGGAAAGATTCTCCCCATACTATATATATAGAGAGATGGCACCAGGAATCCAATGAATCTGTCTGTATATGGTGTATAGATTGGTTATGTATGTACCCACTGTCCATGGCCACATTTTTATTTTGCCCAGTATTTCAGCGAAGGTTTCCCAAACCCTCCACTGTATAGCCCTGACCTCTACACACATGCTAGTCCATCGGATCAATGAACAATGTGCGTGGGAGTCTGGCCTCGCACACCTATTGCATCAGGCTTCCTCTCTGCTTCTTTATTTAGAACTTCCGGTACGTTAAGAGACCAGCGCCCCCTTTCTAGGACCTTTGTAAAGGTTACTAACTTGGCTCCTATGCATTATCTGAGGGATAAGAGACCAGCGCCCCTGTCTGAGGACCTTGTAAAGGTTACTAACTTGGCTCCTATGGCATTATCTGAGGGATAAGAGACCAGCGCCCCCTGTCTGAGGACCTTTGTAAAGGTTACTAACTTGGCTCCTATGGCATTATCTGAGTGATAAGAGACCAGTGCCCCCTGTTTGAGGATCTCGTAAATGTTACTATTTATTGGCTCCTATGGCATTATGTGATTGATAAGAGACCAGCGCCCCCTGTCTGAGGATCCTGTAAATGTTACAATTTGGTCCTATGGCATTATGATTGATAAGAGACCAGCGCCCCCTGTCTGAGGACCTTTGTAAATGTTACTATTTTGGTCCTATGCATATGTGATTGATAAGAGACCAGCGCCCCCTGTCTGAGACCTCTGTAAATGTTACTAATTTGGCTCCTATGGCATTATCTGAGTTACAGAACTGAACTCAATATAAAATACAAAGGGATCTTTACCCTCTGTGCTCTAGGGGTCATTTTTATGTCTATTCAGGTTTTAGTTTTCATTTTTAATGTTTGTCTGAATATTAAATTGTTACTGAATTATTGGGTTTGCCATAGAAACAGTACGGTCTATAAAGGGCATGTTCACCCCTCAAATGAAAATTTATAGAAATTTTATATGTAGTTAAATATATGCTCAGAGGAGCCTAAGGGGAGTACATTCAGTCATTGGCTGTGATGTCATATGTGACCGACAGCAGCTACTGGAAGAACCAGGAAGCAGAGAGGTATCAGAACATCCACAGCATTTCAGGTTAGACTTACACCTCTCATATTTCTAACTTGTAGTATTGGGGTTTGGGGGTGATTTACCTAATATACATCTTTCAACTTGCACTTTAAGTTTCCACCTATGTAATCTACCTTAATCCTGGCCCAATGAATTGTTTCACCATCTCTGACCCCTTTTAATAATCCTATCCAGTTTAAAGATTCCTGCCACTCCCCATAGGTAAGTCCAGAAACCTCTAGAACAATGAACAGTGCCTGTTCTTCTTCTCTGCTTAAAGCTGTGTGGAGGCTCAAAGAGTTTCACACTTGCCCAGATCAATCGCTGTGTAGATGCTGCCGACATTGGAGGTGAAATCATCGTCATGGCCATGACTGACCGCTCCATCCCAAAGGCCGTGAGATGTGGCGGTAGCTACCAACAATACAAAGATAATAACTTTTATAATCTCACTTGGGGGACAGGTCAGTATTACAGACTTAGGGTGTAAAGGGCTCCTGTGCGCATGTCACCATCCCCCCCGAGGAGAGACAGAGGGCAGCACGTATGGACAAGAACACACTCCTCTACACTTTCCTGGACTTTGCACATGGATTGCCAGGAGAACCATAAGGAGCAGGATTGTAGGTAAGGATAGTATGGGGTTAATGTTAGTTTGGGGGGTGGACATGCCCTTTAAAGGGTATCTATACTATATATTATATAATATAATTTAATTTTCAAAAATTCTAAATATTCTAAAAACCTTTAGATCCCATGGCTTCAAACTTTTTTCAGATTTTAAATCTGAGCTGTAGATCCTGATACATCATCATTTTAATCACAGCATTTACAGGGAAGACCTGTCACTCCAGGAGTAAAATTACAATATGTGACCATCCCTGAACTCTTACTAGGATCTTATCTGCCTGCCACACACTTACTGCAACAATTAAGAGAATCAGCAGGAAGAAGGTGCAGAGGGAGGGGTAGGGAGATGTTTAAGCAGAGCATGTCTATGGTGAGCTGTGCAGAAACTTATCAGTGTCACGACACTACAAGGAGGCAGTGAGTAGGGAGGTGGGGCAATTAGGAGCACTCACTAAACATTAATAATTTATGACAAAGCAAGCACAGATAGATTGTGAGTACCACCATTTTACTTCTCTCACATTGTAGTTTCAGATAATATAAAGTTGTTTCAGTGAGTACAGTGACTCTTTAAAGGACAACTGTATTGTCCAAGCTCCGCCCCACCTCAATCTGAGGTCTATCCAATGGAAGAAGTGCTTGTTGCATAAGGGTATTCTCACTGGTTAGGCCCTAGGCCGTAAGAGGGGTGGAGCAACAACCGTACAGTTTTCCTTTCATTGAAAGCTACAAGCTCTGAAAGGTTCTAGCGGTGCCAATAGAGTAAAAAACCAGGTATTACACCATGTAGCGTGGGCTCATTTATTCACTGGCGGTGCCCTACATTGCCTGCCCTGTTAGCAGCTTGCAATGCGATCCGCAATCCACGCTATGTTGTGCAATATGCTAAAATCGCCACCGCCTGCACTCCGAAACAGATCACAGTGAAACGCATATAGTGTGGCCCCCCCATTCCTACATTGACATGCTTGCTATGCGATTCGATTGTTCGCGTTTGAGAAAAACGAAGCAGTGAGCCTCAAACTTCCTCAAACGTTGCAATTCGACATGTGTAGGGGCCTTAACACGGCAGTTTACAGGGGAGGGAAAGGCGTCGCGATCTAAAGATATGCACTTCTGCGTGGATTAAAAAAAAAATGTTTAAGTGTTTATTTGTCCCAAAGGGCCCCGCTGCCACTGGGATGAAGTCTTTAAAAGAAATAAACCCGTACTGGCAGCGTTCTTGATTGATATTGGAGGCATAAACTAAAGTAGTTAAAGCCTTTGGGAGCAAGTAAAACAGATCGAAAGCAATAGAGCTAAATAAAGAGGCCAAGAAAATAAAAAGGGATAAGGAATGAGGTGGCGATAAACACAGTTTAGAAAGACGTTACATTGCATGCGCCCGTCTTCGTTTAAAGGCCACGCAGCGCACATTAGCACGCTGGGAAGCTTCTAGAGCGGGGCGAAACGCGTAATCATGAGCGCCCCCCTTGCTTGTCTCCTCCACCAGACTGGGTATACCAATCTCGTACTTTGTGTTCAGTTAAACTATGTACACACACGTTGCATGGACTATGTTTGACCGGTGTGAGGGAGCCTATATTGTTTTTAAATGTTTTATATTTTTGTCCCCATTGAATGATTCTAATAAAGGACGGTATTATTATATAAATTTACAGAGTTTTCCAGTCTGTCTTTTTGCTCTCCAGTTTTACATTAGCAATGGGCGCTGAAGGTTTCTGTATCTGTACTGATATCCCCTGGACCTTTCAAGCTCTGATTCCAAAAATATTGTAGTAAAATTAAAGGGGCAAATAAAAAAATAACCAATATTAACAGGAGTTTTGTGATTAATAGAACATTATTAGAGCACGCCCCTTAAAGTGTTGTATAGTGAAAAACTATAAATAAATACTGTAAGTAGCACTTACTCTGAGGTGGTGTGTTGCTGCATTCCTTTAATACAATACTTTTTTACTCAGGCTCTGACCACTGACCTGACTATTTCCCCCCATACCAACTGTCAATACTGCATACAGCACACCAACTGTCAAACCATTCCAGCTACAGCAAAAACTGCTTACAGAAATGCTAAAACGTAAGATGTTTAGATTGGATATCTAATGAATTAGTGATAAGTGATAGTTGGGAGTGAACTATAGTTTCCACTAATGGGCGATTTAAAATTATAATTTTCCAGTGTACATACCCTTTAAAGGGGTGGCAGTGGCCATAAACCTCTGCACAGAGAGAACATCATACGGGTCAGCGAACAGGCTTTCCACATTTCAATCTACAAATGCTTTTACACCAAATATTGATTTCCTACTACTTTAAAGGGACCAAGCACTTAGTCAAGTACATAAAATGCATCTCCTATTACTACTGAGGATCTTAAGAGGCAATTGTTTTATCAGTCCCGTATTTACTAGAATAGTATCAGTAGCCACTTTGATGGGCTACTGAGACGTGTAGCCAAGGTAACAATGTGTTAAGGGGCGTGGGAATGGATGGTTAATTGATCCATAAAGCATATCTTTTCCCTCCATTTTTTGGAAATGTTCCTCCACAATTATGTTCAAATATAGTAATATTTTCCCATTAACAAATTTAAGAATAATACATAATGATAGGGACAACAAAATGAATAAAGGGGGAAGAAATGAAGGTGCTTATTTGAACCGGAACATTTACAATCTGTACACATTGTACACAGTAGGTATGTGAAATGTTGGTTTTGTTAGGACTATTGTGGTTAATGTTGGTTAACGTGATCATGTTTTGTATTGGTCTGTTGTGTAAATTTTTATTTTCAGTTAAAACTCTAAGTTATTTTCAGGACCAAACAGGTTTACAATAATTTTTGCACGACAGCAATATGGTTTATTGAGAATTATTTACCATTCATTGGCTCCAGATGTTTCAGCTTCTTAAATGCTTCTATTATTTAACAATATCACCAGCTGTTTACATGTGTAAGCGGTCCGTGGATATGTTTTAGGGGAATAACTATTGGCCTGTGCTATTAACCTAACACAGCCAATTAGAAGTTTGCTATCATGGACACAAATGTAATTGGGGTCAAATAGAACCCATTATCGAATCTGAGGGTTTCGAAGTCCCAAGAAACTTTCTGAACTCCCGATTTCATGGAACCCAGATTTTTTTTAATTAGATAGATGATTATTGAAAATCGATAGAGATGATTATTGAGATCGATAGTAGATGATTATCGAAAAGATAGTAGATTTATCGAAAATCGATAGTAGACGATTATTGAAAATCATAGTAGATGATTATTGAAGATCGATAGTAGATGATTATCGAAAATCGATAGTAGATGATTATCGAAAATCAATAGTAGAGGATTATTTAAATCGATAGTAGATATTATTGAAGATCGATAGTAGATGATTATCGAAAATCGATAGTAATGGTTATCGAAAATCGAAAGTAGAGGATTATTAAAAATCGAAGTAGAACGATTATTGAAAATCGATTAGACGATTATTGAAAATCGAAAGTAGAGGATTATTAAAAATCGAAGTAACGATATGAAAATCGAAGTAATGATTATTAATCGAAAGTAGACGATTTATTGAAAATCGAAAGTAGACGATTATTGAGAAAATCGAAAGTAGACGATTTTGAATCGAAAGTAGACGATTATTGAAAATCGAAAGTAATGACTTATTGAAAATCGAAAGTAGACGATTATTGAAAATTGAAGTAGATGATTATTGAATTGAATGAATAGGTATTAAATTGAAATAACATTATTAAAAATCGAAAGTAGACGATTATTGAAAATCGAAAGTAGACTATTATGAAAATTGAAAGTAGAGAATTATTAAAATCGAAAGTAGACGATTATTGAAAATGAAAGTAGACGATTATTGAAATTGAAATAGACGATTATTAAAATTGAAAGTAGACGATTATTGAAAATCGAAGTGACATTATTGAAAATTGAAGTAGACGATTATTGAAAATCGAAAGTAGACGATTATTGAAAATTGAAAGTAGAACGATTATTAAATCGAAAGTAGACGATTTATTAATTGAAAGTAGACGATTATTGAAAATTGAAAGTAGTACGATTATTGAAAATCGATAGTAGAGGATATTGAAATCGAAAGTATACGATTATTGAAAAATCAATAGAACAGATTATTAAAATCGAAAGTAGAGATATTAAAAAATCATGAAAGTAGACGATTATTGAAAATCGAAAGTAGCCGATTATTGAAAATAAGTAGACGATATTTGAAAATCGAAAGTAACGATTATTGAAAATTGAAATAGACGATTATTGAAATCGAAAGTAGACGATTATTGAAAATTGAAAGTAGACGATTATTGAAAATTGAAAGGTAGACGATATCAAAAATCGAATCCTCGAACGTAATGAACGATTTCGGTAACTCTCTATAATGGTATGGCGGAAGCTGGAAAAACCCTATCGTGAGGAAAGATAGTTTGAAAATAAGTTTGGTTCTATTTACGGGTTTCCCCAGACCATTCCCCAGGTCTCTGTGTCATTTACAGTAACTGACTATTACATTTGTCCCTCAAAATGACAGAAACTTTCACAATTTTTTTCTCCCATAGACTTCTATGGGTCCGTTTTCGAATTTTAAAATTTTCCGAAAATTTCCAAAATTTGAAAAAAAAACGGAGTGAAACTCACCAGTTTCGAGCATCTCTAATCATGAACAGAATGCAGTAGAACTGGTAAAAGCTATCAGCTGATTGGTTGTTACTTAGAACTTTTTTTGTCCATATACCCCAACGAAGTTCAAACCGGAGAGTTCTGTTCCAAAGTTCAAGACAAGCGAAGGGCTCTACCGGCATCCGCTCCTGTGATTGGCTAAGACATTGTGCCTTAGCCAATCACATTAGCGGATGCTGGTCGAGCCCCTTCTGCTTGGTTCCATGCACGGAAGAGTCATGGCAGACAAGCAGAAAGCGGTGGGGAATGAAGACTGTTAAGTACATTGGGGACAGCTTTGAGGTCCGGTGTTGACAGACTCTGTATCATCGGGACCTGTCAGACTATGAGGCAGAGGAGCGAGCGATGGCGGAATCCTTACCTTCTCGTCCCCCGGCTCCTGCATGTTTATTGAAGAAAGGGAGGTAAACACAGCTCTTTACCTCCCGTCTTCATTAAAACTAAATGCCAATTTTTTTTTTTTATCAGTGGAGATCCCCTTTAATGGTCTGCCAGGAGACCATCTGTAGCTAAAATCCTCCCTTTAACACCGGGTCTGCCAAGGGATCTCTCTGTAATGGACCTGGTGTTAGAGGATTAAGAGGTTTGGTGGGATATGAACATTATCTATAAGTTAACTAAGGGGTGCCAATGTCTTGCTTGTTACTGTATTCCTATGTCCTACCGGTGTGTGTGTATTGGGACTTTGCTCTTGTTTTCACTGAACCCGTCTGAATTTCTATTTCCCATCCTGGACTATATAGATGTTTAGTACTTGACATTCTACAAGGGCCTCTGTATATTGTTACAGAAATGGATGCCAAGTAGGGAGAGTTCGGTTCCATGTTATTAGCTCTGAATATTTAACACAACAAGATTTCTATCGGCTGAATCTGAAATGTTTCTGTGAAGAAAAAAAAACCAACCATGAAATTCATTCAAATCCCTAATGATGTAGCTTTCCCCCATCATGTGTCCGCAGTGAACTCCCGAGTTTGAATGATGTCCCAGTCACCAAGTACAGTATTTGACATTAGATAGATGACAGCATTCTGTGCCATTGTACCAGCCTGAATGGTTCTGGGACAGTTTCCCTGAATTACATCTTTATTGACAATCTGATATTTCCATCCATCCTACCTGCAATTACATTATTCTGCCTGGGGGGGACAAGAAGTGGCACAGAGACAAGGAGATGTTAAATGCAGTCACCCTAATCTCTTATTGTTTCCACTCACCCTCACTGCTGGTAAGGTAAAGATCGAAGAAGTAGAAATCATGCCTGGGTAGACAAAGGCCAAGCTATATAATCAGATGTACCAATCTACATACAGACCAATCTACATACAGACCAATCTACATACAGATCAATCTACATACAGACCAATCTACATACAGATCAATCTACATACAGACCAATCTACATACAGATCAATCTATACATACGGCCATCTACATACATACAAATTCTACATACGATCAATCTACATATTACAGATCATCTACATACAGATCAATCTATATACATACACTCTACTTACAGACCAATCTACATACAGACAATCTAACATACAGATCCATCTACATACAGACCAATCTACATACAGACCAATCTACATATTACAGATCATCTACATACAGATCAATCTATATACAGACCAATCTACTTACGATCAATCACATACAGAATCATCTACATACAGATCAATCTACATATTACAGATCAATCTATACAGATCAATCTACATACAGACCAATCTACATACGATCAAATCCACATACAGACCAATCTACGTACAGATCAATCACATACAACCAATCTCCTTACAGACCATCTACATACAGATCAATCTATACAACCAATCTACATACAACCAATCTACATACAGACCGATACTTACACGATCTACATACAGATCGATCTACATACAGACCAATCTACATACAGATCAATCTACATACAGATCAATCTACATACAGACCACTCTACATACAGAATAATCTACATACAGATCAATCTACATACAGACCAATCTACATACAACTCATCTACTACTGCAATCTACATCAGACCATCTACATACAGATCATCTACTACAGACCAATCTACATACAGATCAATCTAACATACAGACCAATCTACATACAAGAATCAATCTACATACAAACCAATCTCTACGATCAAGCTACATACAGTCAATCTACATACAATCAATCTACATACAGATCAAGCTACATACGGACCAATCTAATACGGACCAATCTACATACGGATCAATCACATACAGATCAATCTACATACTGACCAATCTACTACAGACCAATCTACATAGGATCAACCTACATACGGACCAATCTACATCACGGACCATCTACATACGGACCAATCTACATGTGATCAATCTACATACGACCAATCTAAATATGGACCAATCTACATACGACCATCTACATAACGGACCAATCAACATACACATTTAATCCTACCCTAATGTCTGTATAACAGTTAATAGTAACATATTATTGGAGGTTGTATAAATACATACGTCTCATCTAGTCCAACCTTTATACCCTACCCTAAATGTCTGTATAACAGTTATATAGTAAATGCCACAACATAGTAAGTAGTTTGACTAAAGTATAAAAAGGCCAGCCTTAATTAAAAAAAATATCAGCAGTTCATTTACCTTGGGATGTGTGAACAGTCATACCTCCTTACATAAGGGTAATATAATTTTATTTATAAAGCGCCACTTGGGTAACAGAGTAAACAACAAAGGGATAAGTGCAATTATACAGATAGATGAAAATTCATTTATACAATTTTATACATAGGTTAAGAACACACCATATATATAATTATGTATAAATTGATATAAGTGCAGCATTCCTTGGACACATTAGGAATAAGATCACCGGAATGAGCAGTCGTTTTGTCCGATAAAGTGCCCATACATGGCCGATTATTGCCTGAAATGGTTGTTCATATACACATCATTACATTTCAGGCAAATGCATTTTCAGGCAATAATCGGCCATGTATGGCACTTTATCGACAAAACGAACTGCTCATTCGTTGATCTTATTCCTAATGTGTCCAAGGAATGCTGCACTTAAAACTAATTAAAGTTATGATATTGAGAAATACATTACACAGAGCTGTGCTAAGATCAGTTCACTTCAAATTTCCTCCCCTGCAGCTCTGTACCTGCTGTTTTCCAAAATGTAAACTATATAAGGGGTAATGTTGGAATTATGATTATATACCCAGTGCCACACAACTGAAAGGAAACATTGGACCAGGACCCCACACGGGATTAAAGGAAATTACACTGCAAAAATACCTGGGCTGGGAGGTTGGATTGATTACCCTACCTCTCAATATTGTTTCATTGAGGAGCTACAGCAGATACAGTTTTTCTCACCACCAGGTTTAGGCCATGGGCTCCTTCCTGTATTAAAATAGAGCTTCCTGCTGCTGCTCCTCATAAATGATATTGGCAGGTAGAAAGCACGAGTCCTACCTCCCTGCCCCGGGTACTTTTCTTTTCAACTGTATTTAATTTTTTCCCACTATTAAAATAAATGTTCTTCTTTAATGTCCTGTAATATCAGGGATACTGGAAGGTATGGAGGCTTGTTTTTAATTACAGGGGTATTTTCCTGTCATTGGTATGATACAAATTAATATACAGTAAGAATCAATCATTTATGTATTAACTGCACGTATGTCATTACAATTCCTCCCCTTGCTGTATATCTAAATTCTAACAATTTCCATTTGCCTTCATGTCTATGTGCCCACCGGGGGAATTTCCTACTGGATGCTAGACCGGTCCAGCCCAGGGTACAGACAGGAGGGCGCTGTGGCTTAGTTGGTTAAAAGCGCCTGTCTAGTGAAAGGAGATCCTGAGGTTCGAATCTTCACAGTGCCTTCATTTTTCACTGGCACCCTAAATACACTAAGTAGTGCAACGTTCTCGCATTTTTAACATTATTTCCTACACCGACTCTCTATACGTTCATGTGAAAACTACGAAGATTTCCATTAATAAATAGGTTCTGGTGTCGTCTCTTCCATTTTAATAGTTAAAAAATCTCCTTTGTGTTTAATATGATCTCTTGTTTCTGTCTTTACCCTTTAGGGATTGTTTATTTTCTTACGCGCCTGGTTAAACGAAAAAACAACTGTCCAGTAAGATCAAATATCAGGAAGTCTTTGTTCCGTGCCTTTTATTGGGTTCACGGTTGCATACCGTGCATTGTTCTTACCTGGCAGAAAGGGGGGTGACAAATGTAAATGAAGTCTCCAGGATGGAGAACTAACCTTTCACTTTCTTTAAAATGTACTTTAAATAATTCAAGGGAAAAGAAAGACAGACAAATGGTTAGGGTACAAGTGATGTGCCGTATGTATATTACCCAGGTGTAATGTAAAGTAGCCATTTGCAGACAGGTTCATGTTTCTGTTGTACACAGGAGGCGGCCATTTTGTTTATGTTGGTAGGCATCAACTTCCTTGGTGAGGGTTAAGGGAGTGAAACTAGGGCTGCCATCCGGGGGTAAAGGTAAAGGAGGTACTAATGTAACAAGCCGTAGCTCCTGGGCCCGAGACACCGGGCAATTTACAGTAGGAGGCCAACCTTTATTTCCCTGCAGAACCAAATGGGACAAGCACCAGGCACAAGGAGGTGGATAGAGGCATCAGGCACACATTGCAGATGCTATTGGGCTTCAGATGTGATGTATGAAACGTGACGGTCACGTGGTGGCACGTCACACTGTAAGCCAGCCAGCCGTGTGGAGCATGTGTGGCCATGGTGATGGTGCAACCTGCAAGCATCTGAGTCTGAGCACTGGGCAGAGTGACACCTCCACTATGACTTCCTTGGGCCTACCCTTTTAATCCTTTAACCGCAGCAGCCAGCAGCTCAGGAGAAGTGAGTCAACCTTTGTACTCTCTTCCTGGACCTGGGCTTAGTTTCTCATATCTGACTAATAAGTAACTTTTGTGTACCAGTCATTGTGGGCAATCACATGACTCAGATCCTTGTGTGCAATCACATGGACCAGTCATTGTGGGCAAACACATGGACCAACTGTGGGGCAATCACATGGACCAGACATTGTGGGAATCTTTATACGCGACATGCGGGCAGACATTTACCAGTCAATGTGGGCAAACTTATGTCCCTGGGCATGATAGCATCTTATATTTACCAGTCTTTATTGTGTGCACTTTATTTACAAGTTCCCCAGTCAGTGTTAAGTCGAACTTCAGTCCCCAGTCAGTGTTAATCAGACCTCCAGTTCCCCGTCATGTTATAGTCAGACCTCCAGTTCAGCAGTCAGTGTAATAGTCAAACTTCAGTTCACCATTCAGTGTAAAGTCAGACCTCCAGTTCCAGCCAGTCATTGTTAAGTCAGACCTCCAGTTCATCACCAGTCAGTGTTAAGTCAGACCTCCAGTTTCACCAGTCCAGTGTTAAGTCAGACTCCAGTTCACACCAGTCAGTGTTAAGTCAGACCTCCAGTTCAGCAGTCCAGTGTAAAGTCAGACCTCCAGTGTCAGCAGTCATTGTAAAGTCGACCTCCAGTTCACCAGTCAGCGTTCAGTCAGAACTTCATTTTCCCCAGTCAGTGTTAAGTCAGACCTCCAGTTCACAGTCAGTGTTAAGTCAGAATCTTGCAGTTCACCACAGTCAGTGTAAAGTCAGACCATCCAGTTCAGCAGTCAGTGTAAAGTCAGTACCTCCAGTTCACCAGTCGCGTTAAGTCAGAACTTCAGTTCACCAGTCAGTGTTAAGTCATACCTCCAGTTACTCAATGCCACCAGTCCGTCGGTAAGTCAGACCTCCAGTCCCCCAGTCAGTGTTAAGTCAGACCTCCAGTTCACACAGTCATGTTCAAGATGAGACCTCCAGTTCACCAGTCAGTTTTAAAAGTCAGACCTTCTTCAGCAGTATGTGTTAAGTCATACCAATCCAGTTTCACCAGTCATTGTGTTAAGTCAGACCTTCAGTTCATGAGTAAGTGTTAAGCAGACCTCCAGTTCACCAGTCAGTGTTAAGTCAACCTCCCGTTCACCATCGTGTTAAGTCAGACCTTCAGTTCAGCAGTAGTGTTAGTCAGACCTTGATTCACAGTCAGTTGTTCAAGTCAGACCTTCAGTTCACCAGTCTTGTTAGTCAGACCTTCAGTTCACCAGTCATGTTAAGTCAGACCTCCATTCACCCATTCAGTGTAAATCAACCTCCAGTTCACCAGTCGTGTTAAGTCAGAACTTCAGTTCCCCAGTCAGTGTTAAGTCAGACCTCCAGTTCACCAGTGTCAGTGTAACAGTCATAATCCAGTTTCACCAGTCAGTGTTAATCAGACACTCTTCAGTTCCCATTCAGTGTTTAAGTCAGACCTCCAGTTCACCAGTCAGTGTTAAGTTCAGAACCTCCAGTTCCCCAGTCAGTGTTAAGTCAGACCTCCAGTTCAGCAGTCAGTGTAAAAGTCAGACCTCCAGTTCACACATCCAGTAGTTAAGTCAGACCTCCGTTCAGCCAGGTCAGTGGTAATCAGACCTCCAGTTCACACATCAGTGTTAAGTCAGACCTCCAGTTTCACCAGTCAGTGTTAATTCAGACCTCCAGTTCCAGTCAGAGTAAAGTCAGACCTCCAGTTCACAGCGTCAGTTTTCGTCAGAACTTCAGTTCCCCAGTCAGTGTTAAGTCAGAACCTCCAGTTCAGCAGTCAGTGGTTAAGTCAGACCTTCAATTCCCCAGTCAGTGTTAGTCCAGACCTCCAGTTAACCTAGTCAGTGTAAGTCAGACCTCCAGTTCACCAGTCAGTGTTAAGTCAACTCCAGTTCAGCAGTCAGTGTTAAGTCAGAACTTCAGTTCCCCAGTCAGTTTTTAAGTCAGAACCTCCAGTTTCAGCAGTCAGTGTTAGTCAGACCTTCAATTCCAGTCAGTGTTAGTCAGACCCTCCAGTTCACCATTCAGTTAAAGTCAACCTCCAATTCACCCAGTCGTGTAAATTCAGACCTCCAGTTCAGCAGTCAGTGTTAAGTCAGAACTTCAGTTCCCAGTCGTGTAAAAGTCAGACCTCCATTCACCATCATGTTTAAGTCAGAACCTTCAGTTCACCAGTCTGTGTTAGTCAGACCTCCAGTTCACCAGTCATTGTAAAGTCAGACTCCAGTTCAGCAGTCAGTGTTAAGTCAGACTCCAGTTCACCAGTCAGTGTTAAGTCAGACCTCCATTCACACCAGTCTTGTTAAGAGTCACCTAGTTTCACCAGTTCAGTGTGTAAGGTCAGACCTCCAGTTCACCAGTCAGTGTTAAGTCGAACCTCCAGTTCACCAGTCCAGTGTAAGTCAAGACCTCCAGTTCACACAGTCAGTGTTAAGATCAGTTACCTTTCAGTTCACCAGTCAGTGTTAAGAAGTCAAACCTAGTAAATCAGTCAGTGTTTAAGCACTTCATTTCACACCAGTCAGTGTTAAGTCAGACCTTTCAGTTTCAACACCATCTGTAGTAGACCTCAGTTTCACACAGTCAGTGTTAAGTCCAGACCTCCAGTTCACACAGTCAGTGTTAAGTCAGGCCTCCAGTTCAGCAGTCAAGTGTTTAAGTCAACCTCAAACAGTTTCAGCATCAGTGTAAAGTCAGACCAGTTCACGCAGTCCAGTGTTAAGTCAGACCTCCAGTTCACACCAGTCACTGTTAAGTCAGACCTCCAGTTCAGCAGTCAGTGTAAAGTCAGACCTCCAGTTCAGCAGTCAGTGTTAAGTCAGAACTCTCAGTTCCCCATCATTGTTAAGTCAGACTCCAGTTCACAGTCAGTGTTAAGTCAGACCTTCAATTCCCAGTCAGTGTTAAGTCGACCTCCAGTTCAGCAGTCAGTGTAAAGTCAGACCTCCAGTTCACCAGTCAGCTGTAAGTCAGACCTCCAGTTCACCATTCAGTGTTAGTCCAGACCTCCAGTTCAGCAGTCAGTGTAAAGTCAGACCTTCCAGTTTCAGCAGTCAGTGTTAAGGTCAGAACTTCAGTTCCCCAGTCAGTGTTAAGTCAGACCCCAGTTTCAGCAGTCAGTGTTAAGTCAGACCTTCAATCCCCCAGTCGATGTGTATAAGTTCCATACCTCAGTTCACCAGTCAGTGTTAAAGTCAGACCTCCACAGTCAGCCATTCAGTTTTAAGTCAGACCTCCAGTTCAGCAGTCAGTGTAAGTCAGAACTTCAGTTCCCCAGTCGTGTTAAGTCAGACCTCCAGTTAGCGTCAGTGTTATTCAGACCTTCAATTCCCCGTCAGTGGTTAGTAGACCTCCAGTTCACCGTAGTGTAAAGTCAGACCTCCCAATTCCCCAGTCAGTGTAAATTCAGAGCACTGACGCCTCAGTTTCAGCAGTCAGGTGTTAAGTCAGAACTTCAGTTCCCCAGTCATGTTAAGTCAGACCTCCATTCACAGTCAGTGTTAAGTCAGACCTTCAGTTCACAGTCATGTGTTATGTCAGACCTCCAGTTTCACCAGTCAGTGTAAAGTCAGACCTCCAGTTCAGCAGTCAGTGTTAAGTCAACCTCCAGTTCAGCAGTCAGTGTTAAGTCAGACCCTCAGTTCACCAGTCAGTGTTAATCAGACTCCAGTTCAGCAGTCAGTGTTCAAGTCGTCAGACCCCCGGTCAACCATCATGTTAAAGTCAGACCCCCAGTTCACCAGTCAGTGTTAAGTCAGACCTCCAAGTTCCCCAGTCAGTGTTAAGTCAGACTTCAAGTTCACCAGTCATGTAAGTCGACCTTCAGTTCAACAGTAGTGTTAAGCAGACCTTGATTCACCAGTCCATGTTATCAGACCTTCAGTTCACCAGTCAGTGTTAAAGTCAGACCTTCATCACCATCAGTGTAAGTCAGACCTTCATCACCAGTAGTGTTAAGTAGACCTCAGGTCCCAGTCAGTGTTAGTCAGACCTCCAGTTCCCAGTCCGTGTTAAGTCAGACCTTCAGTTCACCAGTCAGTGTTAAGTCAGACCCCAGTCACCAGCAGGTTAAGTCGACCTCCAGTTCACCAGTCAGTGTAAGTCAGACTTCAGATTCACCAGTCCAGTGTTAAGTCAGACCTTCAGTTCAGCAGTCGTGTAAAGTCAGACCTCCAGTTCACCAGTCAGTGTTTAAAGTCAGACCTTCAGTCCAGTCAGTGTTAGTCAGACCTTCAGTTCACCAGTCATTGTCAGCTCAGTTGTACACCTTCAGTTTCACCAGTAGTGTTAAGTCAGACCTTCAGTTCACCAGTCAGTGTATAGTCAGACCTATCTAGTTTCACCAGTCAGTGTTTATCAGACCCTTCAGTTCACCAGTCAGTGTTAAGTCAGACCTCCAGTTCACGTCAGTGTTAATCAGACCTCAGTTCAACCAGGTCAGTGTTAGTCAGACCTCAGTTCACCAGTTCAGTGTTAGTCGACCTTCAGTTCACAGTCAGTGTTAAGTTCAGACCTCCAGTTCACCAGTCAGTGTTTATCAGACCTTCAGTTCACCATCTTTTAAGTCAGACCTCCATTCACCAGTCATTGTTAAGTCAGACCTTCAGTTCACCCCAGTCAGTGTTAAGTCAGCCCTTCAGTTCACCAGTCAGTGTTTAAGTCAGACCTTCATTTTCACCAGTCAGTGTTAGTCAGACCTCATTCCGCATCAGTGTTAAGAGTCACCTTCAGTTCACCAGTCAGTGTTAAGTCAGACCTCCAGTTTCACCAGTCAGTGTTAAGTCAGACCTTCAGTTCACCAGTCAGTTTGTTAAGTCAGACCTTCAGTTCACAGTCTGTAAAGTCAGACCTCCGTTCACCAGTCAGTGTAGTCAGACCTTCAGTCACCAGTCTGGTTAAGTCAACCTCCAGTCACCTCAGTGTAAATCAGACCTCCATCACCAGTCATGTAAAGTCAGACCTTCTAGTCAGCAGTCAGTGTTAAGTCCAGACTCCAGTTCACCAGTCAGTTTAAGTAACCCCAGTTACCAGTCAGTGTTAGGTCAGACCCTCCAGTTTCACCAGTCAGTGTAAAGTCAGACTCCAGTTTCACCATCAGGTTAGTAAGACTTCGTACAGTCTGTACACTCATTTCACCAGTCAGTGTTAAAGTCAGACCTTCAGTTCAACATCATTGCTAAGAACCCGTTCACCAGTCAGTGTTAAGTCAGACCTCAGTTCACAAGTCGTGTTAGTCAGACCTCAGTTCACCAGTCAGGTTTTAAGTCAGACCTCCAGTTCAAGCAGTCAGTTTAAGTCAGACCCCCAGTTCCACAGTCAGTTTTTAAGTCCGACTTCAGTTTCACCAGTCAGTGTTAAGTCAGACCTCCAGTTCACCATCAGTGTAAGTCAGACCTTCAGTCACCAGTCAGTGGTTAATTCAGACCTCCAGTTCACAGTCAGTGTTAAGTCAGACCTCAGTTCACCAGTCAGTGTTAGTCAGACCTTCAGTTCACCAGTTCAGTGTTAAGTCAGACCTTCAGTTCACCAGTCAGTGTTAAGTCAGACCTCCAGTTCACCATTCAGGTTAAGTCCAGACCTTCACTTTCACCTAGTCAGTGTTTCAGTCAGACATTCAGTTCACCAGTAAGTGTTAAGTCAGACCTCCGTTCACCAGTCAGTGTTAGGTCAACTCCAGTTCACCTCAGTGTAAAGTCAGACCTCCAGTTCACCAGTCAGTGTTAAGTCAGACCTTCAGTTCACCAGTCAGTGTTAAGTCAACCTTCAGTTCACCAGTCAGGGTTAAGTCACCTTCAGTTCCCCAGTCAGGGTAAGTCAGACTTCAGTTCACAGTCAGTGTAAAGTCAGACCTCCAGTTTCACCAGTCATGTTAGTCGACCTTCATTCACCAGTCTGTGTTAAGTCGACCTCCAGTTCACCAGTCCGTGTTAAGTCCAGACCTTCAGTTCACCAGTCGTGTTAAGTCAGACCTTCAGTTCACCAGTCAGTGTTGAAGTCAGACCTTCAGTTCACCAGTCGTGTTAGTCAGACACTTCAGTTCAGCAGTCAGTGTTAAGTCGACCTTCAGTTCACCAGTCAGTGTTAAGTCAGACCTCCAGTTTCACACAGTCAGTGTTAACGTCCTACCTTCAGTTCACCAGTCATTGTTAGTCAACCTTCAGTTCAGCATCAGTGTAAAGTCAGACCTCCAGTTCACCAGTCAGTGTTAAGTCAGACCTTCAGTTCACCAGTCTGTGTTAAGTCAGACCTCCAGTTCACACATGTAAGTCAACCAGTCACCAGTCAGTTGTAAAGTCAACCTCTCAGTTCAGCAGTCAGTGTTAAGTCAGACCTCCAGTCACCCATCAGTGTTTAAGTCAGACCTCCGTTTCACCATCAGTGTTAGTCAGACCTCCGTTCACCAGTCAGTGTAAAGTCAGACCTCCAGTTCACCAGTCAGTGTAATGTCAGACCTTCAGTTCACCAGTCAGTGTTAAGTCAAACCTCAGTTCACCAGTCAGTGTTAAGTCAGACCTTCAGTTCACAGTCAGTGCTAAGTCAGACTTCAGTTCACCGTCAGTGTTAAGTCAGCACTCCAGTTCAGCAGTCAGTGTTAAGTCAGACCTCCAGTTCACCAGTCAGTTTAAGTCAACCTCCAGTTCAAAGCAGTCAGTGTTATCAGGACCCCCAGTTCACACAGTCAGTGTTAGTCAGACCTTCAGTTCACCAGTCAGTGTGTAAGTCAGACCTCCAGTTCCCATTCGTGAACAGTCAGACCTTCAGTCACCATTCAGGTTAAGTCAGACCTCCAGTCACCAAGTTCAGTCGTTAAGTCAGACCTTCAGTTTCACCAGTAGTGTTAAGTCAGACCTTCAGTTCACCAGTCAGTTTAAGTCAGACCTTCAGTTCACCAGTCAGTGTTAAGGTCAAGACCTCCAGTTCACACAGTCCAGTGTTAAGTCAGACCTTCAGTTCACTAGTCAGTGTTAAGTCAGACCTTGAGTCACCAGTCATGTTAAGTAGACCTTCAGTTCACCAGTCATTGTTAGTCAGACCTTCAGTTCACAAGTCAGTGTTAAGTCAGACCTCCAGTTTTGAACCTCCTTTAGCACTTCCCAATTGAGCGATTAGCTCTGAGCGAATTTGCTGTTTTAAAGAGATTTTCTGTTTTTAAGAGAATTGACAGCCGTTAAAAAAACTAAAGCGTTTATTAACTCTGTGGTTGCAAAGCCTAGTAAATGTACTACCTAACATTAGTTATTTTCTAGAGGGTGTGCCTGTGTAAGTAAAGTTAATCACTAGTGTATTTTATTATTTTTTTTTACTACTTACGTGCTGAATAAGGTGGTAGGAATTGTTTTGAGTAAACTCAAAGCACTGGATACTAATAAAACAAATACTGTGTTTAAAAACAGTTACACTGTGTAGCGGGGGATGGTTAGGAGACAAAGGAAAGTTTTTTTTTTTTGTTCTCTCTCTCTCGCTATGGATGGGGGTGTTTATTGTAACTAGATTGGGTTTTAAATAGGCTGAGGCCTGTTGTGCTCTGGTTGGTTTTGAACCTCATTAAGGCACTTCCCATGCGAGATGCTCTGAGCGATTTCTGTTTTAAAAGATTTTTCTGTTTTTAAGAGAATTTGACAAGCGTTAAAAAACTTAAAGCGTGTAAACAAGAAAGCGTTTAAGAACAACACTAATTTACTCTGCTGTGTCTTTGATGTTGGTAGCTGTTTAGTATGAAGTTTTTTGTTGGGGCCGTCACTGGGCATCCTGCTCTGCCGCAGTATGGGATCTTGGAGCAGCCGCCACCAGGGGACCATGTATGTGTCAGGTGTGATGTGGGTTGCCATTTGGAATCTGAGGTACAGAGTCTAAGGGGTAAACTGCAGCTTGGAAGGACTTGGCAAACCTGGGGAATGCAGGTATACTGGCAGGGGCCAGTAAACTGGTGGGTGGAGATGGGCAGATAAGGGGGAGAAGGAAGATCTAGATTTGTAAGGGCACAGGGGAATTAGGGACGGAAGTGATAGGGGGGCTTCTTCCAGGCTGGTCGATCCCAACACGATTTGCCATTTTAGGTGAAGATGTGGAGGACGATGGCTCGAGCAGACATGTATGGAGCGGCGCCTTTCCTTGAGCACCCAGGGGACGGGACCATCTCCCAATACAAGGGGAGGGAGAATGGGGGCTAGGAAGGATGACAGGTGGACTGGTAGTGGTAGGGGATTCTATTAGAAGGTTAGATAGGGTAATCTTCCGCCAGGAACCCTGCATGCCGAACAGTGTGTTGTCTGCTGGTGCTGGCGTTTCGCACATGTGGTGGATCGTGTAGACAGATTATTGGGTGTGTGGCTGGGAGTGACCCGGCGGTCTGTGGTTCACATGGTGCAATGACAAATTAGAGGTGGAGGTGAGGTCCTTAAAATGATTGCCTCCGAGAATTAGGGGCCAAGTTAAAAGCAAGGACCTCCAGGTAGTGATTTCAGAATACTACCGCAGGCCACGTGCGCTAACGTAGGAGCACGGGAGCTCAGGAGTTAGAAATGCGTGGCTAAGAGAGTGTGTTGAAGGAGATTTGGGTTTTGAGTTTTTTTAGAGAACTGGGCTGAACTGTTCTGTTGGTTACAGGCTTTTAGTAGTTGAGGATTGCACCTCAATTGTGGTGTTGACCACTGTTTTGGGGGAGAAGATGCTAGGGGTGTTGGAGGAGATGTTAACTAGGTATGGGGGGGGTAGGAACGTTTAACTACACAAGGGGTAGATAGAGAAGTTAGGAAAGGGAGAGTCATGGGATGGAGGGAACGAGGAGGAGAAAAGGGAGAGAGTCATGGGATGGAGGGAACGAGGAGGAGAAAAGGGAGAGAGTCATGGGATGGAGGGAAACGAGGAGGAGAAAAGGGGAGAGTCATGGGATGGAGGGAACGAGAAAGAGAAAAGGGAGAGAGTGATGGGATGAGGGAACGAGGAGGAGAAAAAGGAGAGAGTCATGGGATGGAGGGAACGAGGAGGAGAAAAGGGACAGAGTCATGGGATGGAGAAAACAAGGAAGAGAAAAGGGAGAGAGTCATAGGATGGAGGGAACGAGGAAGAGAAAAGGGAGAGAGTCATGGGATGGAGGGAACGAGCAGGAGAAAAGGGAGAATCATGGGATGGAGGGAACAAGGAAGAGAAAAGGGAGAGAGTCATGGGATGGAGGGAACAAGGAAGAGAAAAGGGAGAGTCATGGGATGGAGGGAACGAGAAAGAGAAAAGGCAGAGAGTCATGGGATGGAGGGAACGAGGAGGAGAAAAGAGAGAGAGTCATGGGATGGAGGAAACAAGGAAGAGAAAAAGAGAGAGTCGTGGGATGAAGGGAACGAGGAGGAGAAAAGGGAGAGGGTCATGGGATGGCGGGAACAAGGAAAAGAAAAGGGAGAGAGTCATGGGATGGAGGGAACGAGGAGGAGAAAAGGGAGAGAGTCATGGGATGGAGGGAACGAGGAGGAGAAAAGGGAGAGAGTCGTAGGATGGAGGGAACGAGAAAGAGAAAAGGGAGAGAGTGATGGGATGAGCCCGGATGAGATACCCAGTATCTAAAGAAACACCCATCTGGGGATAAGTTTCTATACATGGGAACTGGCATTGCTAAAAACAGCCGTGCATTTATTGTGCACACCACGACATGTTTGGGACAGTCTAGGTCCTTTCTCACGTGTCACAGTGTCACAATAATGCACGGTTGTTTAGAGCAATGCCTGTGGGGTGGTCGAGTTTTTGTTGCTCTATACTACACACTTTATTTTGAATTTATGTCCAAGGACAGACATCGGGGGCAACCGAAATCTATAGGAGATGTGGTGTAGCTGAATTGCATTGGCATTTGTGTTTGGAACTGGCTGCATGGTTACAGTTATTATAACTGTCGGTTATTATGGACACTTCGCCAATGAAACTGCGACAGCCTGTTATGAGCGTAACATCTATGCAGATACACACTGGGAGTGTGGATGGTACCGGACGTAGATATGATAAAGTATAGGTATCCGTAGCTATAATATATCAATATCCTGAATGAACCTTTAAATGCACTGTACAGTGATCTAGTAGACTCTAAACCACACACAGAACACACAACACACACTGGGGACGTGACATTGCTGAGCTGATATACAGTATCACTGTAGATTGGGGGAAGAGTCCAGATAAAGTTACAACGATCACCTCGCTCGCCTACAACTAGCCCAATTTGTCAGTAGATAAGGCCGGGCTATCACTAGCCACAACAAATCAACTTTAATCAGTTTCCACTTTCCCTGTCCAACAAGACTGGACAACTCCCATCCCTGGAACTGAGTAGTGGAGAAATGTCATTTACTAAACAAGTCCGTTGAATGACCTATAAGTGTCCCAAATACAATAACCGGACAACCATATACTTCCTTAGACATTGGTCCATTTAAAAGGTCCATCAGTAGACACATCTATGTCCTTAATAAAACTGCAGGGGCCACTTACCTGTATTTCATTCCATAGCAGCCTTGACAGTGGACTCGCGGAGAATATGGGAAAGAAGGGGAAGGACTGGATAAGAGTTTTTGGCCCCCATAGGGGGTGTGCGTTGTTTCGGTCTGGACCACTGTGCCCCCATTCTGCCCCCCTGATGGGCGATTGGGCACAGGAGCGATCTTCGCTAGTCCTACTTCTTAATGTCTGCTCAGTCATGCAAAAGAAACTTGCATACTGTCAGGATGGGGATGCGTGGGATAATATTGGGAAAGGGGGCGAAGACTAGGATGAATGGGGAGTTATGGTAAGAGGGAAATAAGGGGGGGAAAGGTTGGGCCAGCAAAATATTAAAGGTTATACTATGCGGTACAAAGGGGAGGGATGAAGTTTTATAGGTAATGAGAAAAGAAAAGGAACGAAATAGAAAAGGGACAGAGAGGTGCGAGTGAGCAAGAGGAGGGGAAGTGAGTGCATTAGAAGGTATGTAAAGAGACGCGAGGTGGGGAGGGGATGGAGAGAGACAGATAAGATACAGAGATGGGGGGGGGGAGGTTCCAGTCCAGAGAGAGAGAAATGAAGCCAAAAGGAAAGAAGGAGGAGAGACAATGGGATGTGGACTGGGGAAGTAAACAGGGGAGAATGAGACAGAGGGTAGTGAATAGTGGAAACCTAGGGGGCAAGAGGAATTCTAGGAGGGAGACAGCAGGGAAAAAGCTAGAGGTTGCAGAGACAGTTGGGGTATGAGACAGACAGTTCTGATGAGACAGGGATGAATGAGGAGAGATACAGAATAGACAAGTTAAATGACCAAGAACAGATGGGGAGAGAGAGTCTGACGTGGTGGTCCCAGGGGAAGTCCAGAAAGGAGGAATGAACACAGCAGGGGAAGAGGAAAACAAGGCGAGACTGGAAAAGACTGAGAAGATGAGGTGGGAGAGTCAGCAATGATAGCAGGATATTTCTCATGCAGAGGCCAGGGACAGAATGAAGGAAACAGAGACGTAGACAGAGTGCTAGTGGGACAGCTCTGCAGTTATCAAGGGTACACTTCATACATCCCTCTCCCCTCCCACCTCCCCTCTACTGCTCTGCACCGATGCAGTGACTGGTGCCCTCCCACCACCGCTTCGCCCCACTCTGTGTAGGTAGCCAGACACACGACACAAACATACACACACACATCTATCCGTCTGCCCAATGTAAACATAGATCTTTCCTCTCCATCTATCAGGTTATCGATTTACAGGTACAAAGAACAGTCACAGTCCCAATTTGGGGTTAATGATGTAGTGTGGGAAGTCATGATTCCATAGCTCATTGTTATAAATAATGCATTGAACAGAATGGAGATATACGTTTATCTGTCAGAATGGGTTAAAAGGTTGGTCTGCAGTATAAACCGCACGACCCTCTACCATTTAAAGCCTATGGTCTGGTTTCCCCTTAAAGGTATGGCAGGGGACATGTTCTACATGTTACACACACCCTACCCACCCCACATCCTAAATCTGGCCCTGGGAATAAGTTCTGAACCTTGCAGCATGAACGAGTTAATGATGGGCTTATTTGAGCAGGAATTGCTGAGAAAGCCATTTGAAGTCCCATCAGGAGGCGGCTGGGAAGGGGTTAAGTATTTTCATTTGACTTTTAATTTTAAGGCGAAACTCTTGATAGAATCAGTCTAATGATAAGTAATCCTGTCACGTGAGGGGTTAATGCCAAAAATCATGTAGAACTGGTCTGCAGAATTCACCCCGCTGTTTCAAAGAGATGTGACTACCAGGAATATCAGGCAAATATAGTTTGAAGTATCTGGTATAGAAAGGTTAATCGTGGTGATGCTGTAAATCTATGGGATGGGAAACTTTGGCATATTTGGGTGATAGAAGGAGTGAGGGCGAATGTGTGAATAAATTTAATGCAGCAGAAAGAAAACTGCAGAAGCGACAATGCTACAGGGTGAAAAAAAATCCTCTGAGTCGCATGAAGTGACGCAGAAAGAATGAGAAGGGAAGAGCCTGGATGGAGGGAACGAGGAGGAGAAAAGGAGAGTCATGATGGAGAATGAAGGAAGAAAAAGAGAGTCATGGGATGAGGGAACGGGCAGGAGAAGGAGAATCATGGGATGGAGGGAACGAGGAGGAAAGGAAAGTCATGGGATGGAGGGAACAGGAGGGAAAAGGGAGAGAGTCATGGGATGGAGGGAACGAAGAATAAAGGGAGAGTCATGGATGGAGGGAACAAGGAGGAGAAAAGGGAGAATCATGGGATGGAGGGAACGAGAGGAGAAAAGGAGAGAGCATGGGACGGAGGGAACGGGAGAGAAAAGGGAGAAGTCATGGGATGGAGGGAACGAGGAGAGAAAAAGGGGAGGTCATGGATGGAGGGACAAGGAGGAGAAAAGGGAGAGAGTCATGGATGAGACAAGGAGAGAAAAGGGAGAGAGTCATGAGGGAGGAACGGGGGAGAAAGGAAGTCATGGGATGGAGGGAACAAGGAGGAGAAAAGGGAGAGTCATGGGATGGAGGGAACAGGAGAGAAAAGGAAGAGTCAGGGATGGAGGGAACAAGAGGGAAAAGGAGAGAGTCATGGGATGGAGGGAACGAGGAGGATAAAGGGAGAGTCATGGGATGGGAGGGAACAAGGAGGAGAAGGGAGGAGTCATGGGATGAGGGAACGAGGAGGAGAAAAGGGAGAGAGTCATGGACGGAGGGAACAGAGGGAAAAGGAGAGTTGATGGAGGAGACAAGGAGGAGAAAAGGGAGAGAGTCATGGGATGGGGGGAACAAGAGGAGAAAGGAGAGAGTCATGGGATGGAGGGACGAGGAGGAGAAAGGGAGAGAGTCTGGATGGGAGGGAACGGAGAGAAAAGGGAGAGAGTCGTAGGATGGAGGGAACGAGAAGAGAAAAGGGGAGAGAGTGATGGAATGAGGGAACAGAGGAGAAAAAGGAGAGAGTCATGGGATGGAGGAACGAGGAGGAGAAAAAGGGACAGAGTCATGGGATGGAGAAAACAAGAAAGAAAAGGGAGAGAGTCATAGGATGGAGGGAACGAGGAAGAAAAGGGAGAGAGAGTCATGGGATGGAGGGAACGAGCAGAGAAAAGGGAGAATCATGGATGGAGGGAACAAGGAAGAGAAAAGGGAGAGAGTCATGGGATGGAGGGAACAAGGAAGAGAAAAGGAGAGTCATGGGATGGAGGGAACGAGAAAGAGAAAAGGCAGAGAGTCATGGATGGAGGAACGAGGAGGAGAAAAGAGAGAGAGTCATGGGATGGAGGAAACAAGGAAGAGAAAAGAGAGAGTCGTGGGATAGGAACGAGGAGGGAGAAAAGGGAGGGTCATGGGATGGCGGAACAAGGAAAAAAAAGGGAGAGGTCATGGGATGTGAATAGCAATGGAATATCAGGCAAATATTAGTTTGAAGTATCTGGTATAGAAAGGGTTAATCGTGTGACCTGTAAATCTATGGGATGGAAACTTTGGCATATTTGGGTGATAGAAAGAGTGAGCGATTTGTGAATAAATTTAATGCAGCAGAAAGAAAACTGCAGAAGCGACAATGCTACAGGGTGAAAAAAATCCTCTGAGTCAGCATGAAGTGACGCAGAAAGAATGAGAAAGGGAGAGAGCCATGGGATGGAGGGAACGAGGAGGAGAAAAGGGAGAGTCATGGGATGGAGGGAACGAGGAGGAGAAAAGGGAGAGAGTCATGGGATGGAGGGAACGAGGAGGAGAAAAGGGAGAGAGTCATGGGATGGAGGGAACGAGGAGGAGAAAAGGGAGAGTCATGGTGGAGGAACGAGGAGAGAAAAGGGAGAGTCCATGGGATGGAGGGAACGAGGAAGGAAAAGGGAGAGAGTCATGGGATGGAGGGAACGAGGAGGAGAAAAGGGAGAGAGTCATGGGATGGAGGACGAGGAGGAAAAGGGAGAGAGTCATGGGATGGAGGAACAAGGAGGAGAAAAGAAGAGAGTCATGGGATGGGGAAACGAGAAGAGAAAAGGGATAAGTCATGGATGGGGAATGAGGAAGAGAAAAGGGAGAGAGTGATGGGATGAGAACGAGGAGAGAAAAAGGAAGATCATGGGATGGAGGAACGAGGAGAGAAAAGGGAGAGAGTCTGGGATGGAGGAAACAAGGAGAAAAAGGAGAGAGACATGGGATGGAGGAAACGGGAAGACAAAAGAGGAGGTTCATGGATAGGGAATGAGGAAGAAAAAGGGAGAGTGATGGGATGAGGGAACAGGAGGAGAAAAAGGAAAGAGTCATGGGATGGGGAACGAGGAGGAGAAAAGGGACGAGTCATGGGATAGGGAATGACGGTGAGAAAATGGAGAGAGTCATGGGATGAGAACGAGGAGGAGAAAGAGAGAGAGTCATGGGATGGAGGAACAAGGAAGGGAAAAAAAGAGAGAGTCATGGATGAAGGGAACGAGGAGGAGAAAAAGAAGAGAGTCATGGGATGGAGCTAATGAGGAGTAGATAAGGGAAAGAGTCATGGGATGGAGGGAACGAGGAGGGGAAAAAAGAGTGTCGTGGAATTAGGGGAATGAGGAGGGGAAAAGGGAAGAGTCATGGATGGAGGGATCAGGAGGCAAAAAGGGAGAGTCATGGGATGGAGGAACAAGGAGGAGAAAAGGGAGAGAGTCATGGGATGGAGGGAACAAGGAGGAGAAAAGGGAGAGAGTCATGGGATGGAGGGAACAAAGAGGGGGAAAAAGAGAGAGTCATGGGATGGAGGGAACGAGGAGGGGGAAAAGAGTCATGGGATGGAGGGAACGAGTAGGAAAAAAGAGAGAGAGTCATGGGATGGAGGGAACGAGGAGGGGAAAAAAGAGAGAGTCAGGAATGGAGGGAACGAGGAGGAGAAAAGGAATAGAGTTATTGGATGGAGGGAATGAGGAGGGGAAAAGGGAGAGAGCCATGGGATGGAGGGAACAAGGAGGAGAAAAGGGAGAGTCATGGGATGTAGAGAATAGGGAGGAGAAAGGGAAGAGAGTCATGGGATGGAGGGAATGAGGAGGAGAAAAGGAAGAGAGTCATTGGATGGAGGGAATGAGGAGGAGAAAAGGGAGAGAGTCATGAGATGGAGGGAACAAGGAGGAGAAAATGGAGAGAGTTATGGAATGTAGGAACAAGGAGGAGAAAAGGGAGAGAGCCAACGGATGGAGAGACCGTGGAGGAAAAAAAGAAAAGAGCCGTGGGAGAGAGGGAAAGAGGAGGTGAAAAGAATGAGAAGAATGCATTAAAAAATAGAAACAGGATGGCAGGAAGAAAGAGTTAGGGTGTTATTTAAAGGAGGAATTGTTAAGTCTCCTCGGTTTTAGTCAATGTAAACTCTAACCTAAAGACAAATTAAGTCTTTTTCTCCAAATCCCTCTAAGCTGAATCCCCTTCTGTACTATCCCTTTTATTGCCTGAGATTCGGCACTAACCAAAATTATTCACATCATCAAATAGAAGTTTTAAGGTATGTTTCATCCTTACAGTAAATCCCACCTCTCTATGATAGTAAAAGACATGTCAGTAATAGGCCCACAGTTTCCTTTAATTCAAGGTTTAATTCAGTAAATGAAGGGCATCTCTCACTTCACCTTATGTGGCACAGGAAGATACAGCATAGCTGATTTATCCCTTAAGTGGTTCAAACTGAGCATGCTTGAAGTCACTGAACTATGAGAAGAGGCAGTAATTGCAGGGAAAACTGCTGAAAGATTTTACTGTATGTCTTTTAATATAAATTACAAAGAAATACATTGTTTTAATTAACAATTCCTGGGATATAAGTGAGGGATAATGTGTTTTAGGGTGGAGATCTTCTATACAATATAAAAGGTTCAGTGATTAATGTGTTGCATTATCACTGATATTTGTTGAGTAATGACTACAAAATGATGCCTTTTATTTTACACAGTGGAGATACATTAAAATCTGAAATCTGCCTGTAAGAACAGTAATTGGTTCATACTAAAAATGAATACAATCCCTGTACAAAGTATATAAGTACAAAGCCATTTAATGGTCACGTAACTTCTGTTATTCTATTTAAATAGTCACAATGGGACATTACTTAGTGGTTATTATAAGGATATATAATCCACTGTTGCTCTCCATGATTTAAGTAAACACCTGTGAATCTTCTATATATGTATAGGTACATTAATATATACATATCCATCCCCCAACCTTCCCCATTACACCAGGACAGACCCAATCTGTATACCAGAACACCCAGCTTTGTGATGACCAGTGGTGTTATAGAGGTGTAGTTGGACTGTGTAGGGGGTGGAGCCACACTGAGCTTAAAGGACAACTTCACCCTCAAAATGGCTTTTTTTAAAGAAAGTATATGTTGAGATAACCTACCTTGTACTCTGGAATCATTAGATTATGTCTGCTATGCTTCTGGGTACCTCATGATTCAGAAATTTAGTGAGAGTGAGCTGTTTATGAGCTTGAGCATGCTCAGAGGAGGAAGCTATGGGAATAGCCTTTAGTCATTGGGTGTGATGTCAACTGTCAAATCCATGACCAACAGGTGCTAACTAAATATTTAAATAGTAAATGTATAGTATAGTATAGTATAGTATAGTATAGTATAGTATAGTATAGTATAGTATTTGAGGTTGAGTAAAGACATCCATCCAGTTCAACTCACTCAGCAATACCCACACTTCCTGCCTAACTGTTGATCCAGAGGAAGGCAAAAAAAACCCCACCAAATTTATGAAGGGGAAAAAAATTCCTTCCTGACTCCAAGTGGCAATCGGAAATTCCCTGGATCAACTCTACTTTATGTATCAATACCAGTAACTTGTAACATTCCTTGTTTGTAGAAACTCATCCAGCTTTTTATTAAACTGACCAATGAACCTGCCATAACAACGTCCACTGGAAGACAGTTCCATAGCTTTACCGTTCTCACAGTGACAAACCCTTTCCCAACTCTACTTTATGTATCAATACCAGTAACTTGTAACATTCCTTGTTTGTAGAAACTCATCCAGCTTTTTATTAAACTGACCAATGAACCTGCCATAACAACGTCCACTGGAAGACAGTTCCATAGCTTTACCCTTCTCACAGTGAAAAACCCTTTCCCAACTCTACTTTATGTATCAATACCAGTAACTTGTAACATTCCTTGTTTGTAGAAACTCATCCAGCTTTTTATTAAACTGACCAATGAACCTGCCATAACAACGTCCACTGGAAGACAGTTCCATAGCTTTACCGTTCTCACAGTGAAAAACCCTTTCAGAACTTGAAGCCTAAACCTTTTTTCTTCAAGTCTTAAGGGATGTCCTCGTGTCCTCTGATATGACCTATTAGTGAACAATGCACCAGAGAGTTTACTGTATGGCCCATTAATATATATTTATAAGGTTATCATATCCCCACGCAAACGTCGCTTCTCCAATGTAAACAGCCCTAACTTGTCTAATCTGCCTGCATAGTCAAGCCCTCCATTCCCCATATTAATTTAGTTGCCCTTCTCTGAACTCCAAGATGTCCGGGAATCAGAAGGAGTTTTTGTAACTAATGCAGTTTTGAGGTTTGGGGGAGATTTACCTGTGTTCAATTTTTCATTTGAGTGGTTGGGATTGTCCTTTAAACAGGCTCTGCCTCAACAGTGTGTGTGTGTGTGTGTGTGTGTGTGTGTGTGTGCGTGCGTGCGTGCGTGTGTGCGTGTGTGTGTTATATATATATATATACATCTAAAGGGAAGGGCCCAAATCACAACCTCGCCTGGGGCCCCGATCACACAATAAACCCTTCTCTCACATTAAACTGTAATACTAGAAGTAAAAAGGGGTGAAATGGAGGAATGCGGCAAAATATCTGATTTGCCAGATAAATGTTACTGAGATCAACCACTTATGCTGGGGCCATCTATACCCCCAAATAATAAACCAGGGACAGGATTTCCCATAATCCTGTGTACTTTGATTTCCCATAATCCTGTGTACTTTGCCCCACCCCCCCATGACCCTCAACAAAAAGTCCATTTCCAAGGCAACGCAGGTTAACTTCCATCTCAATGCAATGATCCTTGGCAAACACAGATTGACCATGGGAAATAATTAACTAAGAGCGATCAATCATCCCGGCAACTAATGATCTCAAACAGGAACTACAGAATGGAGTTTATTGCCAATATTCACTAGGTGGGTGGGTTCTGACTGTTATCGTGTGGCACATGGGGTTGTACATGTAGAATTCTGTAGGATTCGTGATGACAGAATCCAACTTACTACTGGGTGACCTGATCATGGCCTCTCTAACCAAGACTGAGCAGTGGAAAAACAATTGTTACTCACTAGGAAGGAGGGCAGCAGAAACCAACTTCAGGGGCAAATTCCTGCATTCAGGGCTAAAATCCCATGCTAGGAACGGCTCTGGCAGCCATGCCCCTGAAATGCCCACTCTGCCCCAAACTGCCCCTAACCCTGCCTCTCTGTCCCCTCCTGCTGCTCCCCTCCCTCCTGCTTGGTCGCCAGATAAATGGCAACCCTGGTTGCTGGTTACATGTGTGGTCACCGGAAAGATTCTCCCCATACTATATATATAGAGAGATGGCACCCAGGAATCCAATGGAATCTGTCTGTAATTGTGTATAGATTGGTTATGTATGTACCCACTGTCCATGGCCACAGTTTTATTTTGCCCAGTATTTCAGCGAAGGTTTCCCAAACCCTCCCACTGTATAGCCCTGACCTTCTACACACATGCTAGTCCATCGGATCAATGAACAATGTGCGTGGGAGTCTGGCCTCGCACACACTATTGCATCAGGCTTCTCTCTGCTTCTTTATTTAGACTTCCTGTACGTTAAGAGACCAGCGCCCCCTTTCTGAGGACCTTTGTAAAGGTTACTAACTTGGCTCCTATGGCATTATCTGAGGGATAAGAGACCAGCGCCCCCTGTCTGAGGACCTTTGTAAAGGTTACTAACTTGGCTCCTATGGCATTATGGACCTTTGTAAAGGTTACTAACTTGGCTCCTATGGCATTATCTGAGGGATAAGAGACCAGCGCCCCCTGTCTGAGGACCTTTGTAAAGGTTACTAACTTGGCTCCTATGGCATTATTTATTAACAAGTGGAGAACAGTGATATATCCAACTTATGATAGTAGACCGTTGAAAAAAGAAAAGCCGTGGAGGGAAGAAAGGAGGTTAAAAGAATGAGAATGCATTAAAAATAGAAACGGATGGCAGAAGAAAGAGTTAGGGTGTTATTTAAAGGAGGAATTTTAAGTCTCCTCGGTTTTAGTCAATGTAAACTCTAACATAAGACAAATTAAGTCTTTTTCTCCAAATCCCTCTAAGCTGAATCCCTTCTGTACTATCCCTTTTATTGCCTGAGATTCGGCACTAACCAAAATTATTCACATCATCAAATAGAAGTTTTAAGGTATGTTTCATCCTTACAGTAATCCCACCTCTCATGATAGTAAAAGACATGTCAGTAATAGGCCCACAGTTTCCTTTAATTCAAGGTTTAATTCAGTAATGAAGGGCATCTCTCACTTCACCTTATGTGGCACAGGAAGATACAGCATAGCTGATTTATCCCTAGTGGTCAAACTGAGCATGCTTGAAGTCACTGACTATGAGAGAGGCAGTTTTGCAGGGAAAACTGCTGAAAGATTTTACTGTATTTCTTTTAATATAATTACAAGAAATACATTGTTTTAATTAACAATTCCTGGGATTAAGTGGGAGGGATATGTGTTTTAGGGTGGAGATCTTCCTACAATATAAAAGGTTCAGGTATTAATGTGTTGCATTCACTGATATTTGTTGAGTATGACTACAAAATGATGCCTTTTATTTCCACAGTGGAATACATTAAAATCTAAATCTGCCGTGTAAGAACAGTAATTGGTTCATACTAAAAATGAATACAATCCCTGTACAAAGTAAATAAGTACAAGCCATTTAATGGTCACGTAACTTCTTGATCTATTTAAATAGTCACAATGGGACATTACTTAGTGGTTATTAAGATATTAATCCACTGTTGCTCTCCATGATTTATTAAACACCTGTGATCTTCATATATGTATGGTAACATTAATATACATACCATCCCCCAACCTTCCCCATTACACCGGACAGACCCAATCTGTATACCAAAACCCACTTTGTGATGACCAGTGGTGTTAGAGGTGTAGTTGGACTGTGTAGGGGGTGGAGCCACACTGAGCTTAAAGGACAACTTCACCCTCAAATGGCTTTTTTAAAGAAAGTATATGTTGAGATAACCTACCTTGTACTCTGGAATCATTATATTTGTCTGCTATGCTTCTGGGTACCTCATGATTCAGAAATTTAGTGAGATGAGCTGTTTATGAGCTTGCATGCTCAGAGGAGGAAGCTATGGGAATAGCCTTTAGTCATTGGGTTTGATGTCAACTGTCAAATCCATGACCAACAGTGTGCTAACTAATTTAATAGTAAATGTATAGTATAGTATAGTTGTATGTATAGTTAGTATAGTCTAGTATAGTATTTGAGGTTGAGTAAGACATCCATCCCAGTTCAACTCACTCAAGATACCCACACTTCCTGCCTAACTGTTGATCCAAGGAAGGCAAAAAAACCCCACCAAATTTATGAAGGGGAAAAAAATTCCTTCCTGACTCCAAGTGGCATCGGAATTCCCTGTCAACTCTACTTTATGTATCAATACCAGTAACTTGTAACATTCCTTGTTTGTAGAAACCATCCAGCTTTTTTATTAAACTGACCAATGAACCTGCCATAACAACGTCCACTGGAAGACAGTTCCATAGCTTAACGTTCTCACAGTGACAAACCCTTTCCCAACTCTACTTTATGTATCAATACCAGTAACTTGTAACATTCCTTGTTTTTAGAAACTCATCCAGCTTTTTATTAAACTGACCAATGAACCTGCCATAACACGTCCACTGGAAGACAGTTCCATAGCTTTACCCTTCTCACAGTGAAAAACCCTTTCCCAACTCTACTTTATGTATCAATACCAGTAACTTGTAACATTCCTTGTTTGTAGAAACTCATCACATCTTTATTAAACTGACACTGAACCTCCATAACAACGTCCACTGGAAGACAGTTCCATAGCTTTACCGTTCTCACAGTGACAAACCCTTTCCCAACTCTATATGTATCAATACCAGTAACTTGTAACATTCCTTGTTTGTAGAAAACTCATCCAGCTTTTTATTAAACTGACCATGAACCTGCCATAACAACGTCCCATGGAAGACAGTTCCATAGCTTTACCGTTATCACAGTGACAACCCTTTCCCCTCTACTTTTGTATCAATCCCGTAATACTTGTAACATTCCTTGTTTGTAGAAACTCATCCAGCTTTTTTATTAAACTGACCAATGAACCTGCCATAACAACGTCCACTGGAAGACAGTTCTAGCTTTACCGTTCTCACAGTGAAAAACCCTTTCCCATCTACTTTATGTATCAATACCAGTAACTTGTAACATTCCTTGTTTGTAGAAACTCATCCAGCTTTTTATTAAACTGACCAATACTGCCGCCATAACACGTCCACTGGAAGACAGTTCCATAGCTTTACCTTCTCACAGTGACAAACCCTTTCCCAACTCTACTTTATGTATCAATCCCGTAACTTGTAACATTCCTTGTTTGTAGAAACTCATCCAGCTTTTTATTAAACTGACCAATGAACCTGCATAACAACGTCCACTGGAAACAGTTCCATAGCTTTACCGTTCTCACAGTGAAAAACCCTTTCTCAACTCTACTTTATGTTCAATACCAAATTGTAACATTCCTTTGTTTGTAGAAACTCATCCAGCTTTTTATTAACTGACCAATGGAACCTGCCATAAACAACGTCCACTGGAAAGACAGTTCCATAGATTTACCATTCTCACAGTGACAAACCCTCCCAACTCTACTTTATGTATCAATACCAGTAACTTGTAACATTCCTTGTTTGCAGAAACTCATCCAGCTTTATTAAACGACCAATGAACCTGCACATACAACCACTGAACAGTTCCATAGCTTTACCGTTCTCACAGTGAAAAACCCTTTCTCAACTCTACTTTAGTATCAATACCAGTAACTGTAACTTCCTTGTTTTGTAGAAACTCTCCAGCTTTTTATTAACTGACCAATGAACCTGCCATAACAACGTCCACTGGAAGACATGTCCATAGATTTACCATTCTCACAGTGACAAACCCTTTCCCAACTCTACTTTATTATCAATACCGTAACTTGTAACATTCCTTGTTTGCAGAAACTCATCCAGCTTTTTATTAAACTGACCAATGAACCTGCCATAACAACGTCCACTGGAAGACAGTTTCCATAGCTTTACCGTTCACAGTGAAAAACCCTTTCAGAACTTGAAGCCTAAACCTTTTTTCTTCAAGTCTTAAGGGATGTCCTCGTGTCCTCTGATATGACCTATAGTGAACAATGCACCAGAGAGTTTACTGTATGCCCATTAATATATATTTATAAGGTTATCATATCCCCACGCAAACGTCGCTTCTCCAATGTAAACAGCCCTAACTTTTCTAATCTGGCCTCATAGTCAGCCCTCCATTCCCCATATTAATTTAGTGTGCCCTTCTCTGAACTCCAAGATGTCCGGGAATCAGAAGGATTTTTTGTAACTAATGCAGTTTTGAGGTTTGGGGGAGATTTACCTGTGTTCAATTTTCATTTGAGTGGTTGGGATTGTCCTTTAACAGGCTCTGCCTCAAGTGTGTGTGGTGTTGTGTGTGTGTGTGTGTGTGTGCTGCGTGCGTGCGTGTGTGGCGTGTGTGTGTTATATATATATATATACATCTAAAGGGAAGGGCCCAAATCAACCTCGCCTGGGGCCCCGATCACACAATAAACCCTTCTCTCACATTAAACTGTAATACTAGTAAAGTAAAAGGGTGAAATGGAGGAATGCGGCAAAATATCTGATTGCCAGATAAATTTTACTGAGATCAACCACTTATCTGGGGCCATCTATACCCCAAATAATAAACCAGGGACAGGATTTCCCATAATCCTGTGTACTTTGATTTCCCATAATCCTGTGTACTTTGCCCCACCCCCCCATGACCCTCAACAAAAAGTCCATTTCCAAGGCAACGCAGGTTAACTTCCATCTCAATGCAATGATCCTTGGCAACACAGATTGACCATGGAAATAATTAACTAAGAGCGATCAATCATCCCGGCAACTAATGATCTCAACAGGAACTACAGAATGGAGTTTATTGCCAATATTCACTAGGTGGTGGGTTCTGACTGTTATCGTGTGGCACATGGGGTTGTACATGTAGATTCTGTAGGATTCGTGATGACAGAATCCAACTTACTACTGGGTGACCTGATCATGGCCTCTCTAACCAAGCTGAGCAGTGGAAAAACAATTGTTACTCACTAGGAAGGAGGGCAGCAGAAACCAACTTCAGGGGCAAATTCCTGCATTCAGGGCTAAAATCCCATGCTAGGAACGGCTCTGCAGCCATGCCCCTGAAATGCCCCCTCTGCCCCAAACTGCCCCTAACCCTGCCTCTCTGTCCCCTCCTGCTGCTCCCTTCCCTCCTGCTTGGTCGCCAGATAAATGGCAACCCTGGTTGCTGGTTACATGTTGTGGTCACCGGAAAGATTCTCCCCATACTATATATATAGAGAGATGGCACCCAGGAATCCAATGGAATCTGTCTGTATTGTGTATAGATTGGTTTGTATGTACCCACTGTCCATGGCCACAGTTTTTTTTGCCCAGTATTTCAGCGAAGGTTTCCCAAACCCTCCCACTGTATAGCCCTGACCTTCTACACACATGCTAGTCCATCGGATCATAAACAATGTGCGTGGGAGTCGTGCCCGCACACACTATTGCATCAGGCTTCTCTCTGCTTCTTTATTTAGACTTCCTGTACGTTAAGAGACCAGCGCCCCCTTTCCAGGACGGACCTTTGTAAAGGTTACTAACTTGGCTCCTATGGCATTATCTGAGTGATAAGAGACCAGTGCCCCCTGTTTGAGGATCTCTGTAAATGTTACTAATTTGGCTCCTATGGCATTATGTGATTGATAAGAGACCAGCGCCCCCTGTCTGAGGATCTCTGTAAATGTTACTAATTTTGGTCCTATGGCATTATGTGATTGATAAGAGACCAGCGCCCCCTGTCTGAGGACCTTTGTAAATGTTACTAATTTTGAGTGCTATGGCATTATGTGATTGATAAGAGACCAGCGCCCCCTGTCTGAGGACCTCTGTAAATGTTACTAATTTGGCTCCTATGGCATTATCTGAGTTACAGAACTGAACTCTAATATAAAATACAAAGGGGATCTTTACCCTCTGTGCTCTAGGGGTCATTTTTATGTCTATTCAGGTTTTAGTTTTCATTTTTAATGTTTGTCTGAATATTAAATTGTTACTGTAATTATTGGGTTTGCCATAGGAAACAGTACGGTCTATAAAGGGCATGTTCACCCCTCAAATGAAAATTTATAGAAATTTATATGTAGTTAAATATATGCTCAGAGGAGCAGCTAAGGGAGTAGCATTCAGTCATTGGCTGTGATGTCATATGTGACCGACAGCAGCTAACTGGAAGAACCAGGAAGCAGAGAGGTATCAGAACATCCACAGCATTTCAGGTTAGACTTACACCTCTCATATTTCTAACTTGTAGTATTGGGGTTTGGGGGTGATTTACCTATATACAATCTTTCAACTTGCACTTTAAGTTTCCACCTATGTAATCTACCTTAATCCTGGCCCAATGAATTTGTTTCACCATCTCTGACCCCTTTTAATCCTATCCAGTTTAAAGATTCCTGCCACTCCCCATTAGGTAAGTCCAGAAACCTCTAGAACAATGAACAGTGCCTGTTCTTCTTCTCTGCTTAAAGCTGTGTGGAGCTCAAAGAGTTTCACACTTGCCCAGATCAATCGCTGTGTAGATGCTGCCGACATTGGAGGTGAAATCATCTGTCATGGCCATGACTGACCGCTCCATCCCAAAGAGCCGTGAGATGTGCGGTAGCTACCAACAATACCAAAGATAATAACTTTTATAATCTACACTTGGGGGACAGGTCAGTATTACAGACTTAGGGTGTGAAAGGGCTCCTGTGCGCATGTCACCATCCCCCCCGGAGGAGAGACAGAGGGCAGCAACGTATGGACAAGAACAGACACTACTCTACACTTTCCTGGACTTTGCACATGGATTGCAGGAGAACCATAAGGAGCAGGATTGTAAGGTAAGGATAGTATGGGGTTAAATGTTAGTTTGGGGGGTGGACATGCCCTTTAAAGGGTATCTATACTATATAATTATATATATATAATTTAATTTTCAAAAATTCTAAATATTCTAAAAACCTTTAGATCCCATGGCTTCAAAACTTTTTTCAGATTTTAAATCTGAGCTGTAGATCCTGATACATCATCATTTTAATCACAGCATTTACAGGGAAAGACCTGTCACTCCAGGAGTAGAAATTACAATATGTGACCCATCCCTGAACTCTTACTAGGATCTTTATCTGCCTGCCAACACACTTACTGCAACAATTAAGAGAATCAGCAGAGAAAAGAAGGCAGAGGGAGGGGTAGGGAGATGTTTAAGCAGAGCAGTGTCTATGGTGAGGCTGTGCAGAACTTATCAGTGTCACAGACACTACAAGGAGGCAGTGAGTAAGGGAGGGTGGGGCAATTAGGAGCACTCACTAAACATTAATAATTTAATGACAAAGCAAGCACAGATAGATATGTGAGTACCACCATTTTACTTCTCTCACATTGTAGTTTCAGATAATATAAAGTTGTTTCAGTGAGTACAGTGACTCTTTAAAGGACAACTGTATTGTCCAAGCTCCGCCCCACCTCAATCTGAGGTCTATCCAATGGGAAGAAGTGCTTGTTGCATAAGGTGTATTCTCACTGGTTAGGCCCTAGGCCGTAAGAGGGGTGGAGCAACAACCGTACAGTTTTCCTTTCATTGAAAGCTACAAGCTCTGAAAGGTTCTAGCGGTGCCAATATGAGTAAAAAACCAGGTATTACACCATGTAGCGTGGGCTCATTTATTCACTGGCGGTGCCCTACATTGCACTGCCCTGTTAGCAGCTTGCAATGCGATCCGCAATCCACGCTATGTTGTGCAATATGCGTAAAATCGGCACCGCCTGCACTCCGAAACAGATCACAGTGAAACGCATATAGTGTGGCCCCCCGCATTCCTACATTGACATGCATTGCGATTGCGATTGCGATTGTTCGCGTTTGAGAAAACGAAGCAGTGAGCCTCAAACTTCGCTCAAACGTTGCAATTCGACATGTGTAGGGGCCTTAACACGGCAGTTTACAGGGGAGGGAAAGGCGTCGCGATCTAAAGATATGACACTTTCTGCGTGGATTAAAAAAAAAATATGTTTAAGTGTTTATTTGTCCCAAAGGGCGCCGCTGCCAGCTGGGATGAAGTCTTTAAAGAAATAAACCCGTACTGGCAGCGTTCTTGATTGATATTGGAGGCATAAACTAAAGTAGTTAAAGCCTTTGGGAGCAAGTAAAACAGATCGAAAGCAATAGAGCTAAATAAAGAGGCCAGAGAAAATAAAAAGGGATAAGGAATGAGGTGGCGATAAACACAGTTTAGAAAGACGTTACATTGCATGCGCCGTCTTCGTTTAAAGGCCACGCAGCGCACATTAGCACGCTGAGGAAGCTTCTAGAGCGGGGCGAAACGCGTAAGTCATGAGCGCCCCCCTTGCTTGTATCTCCTCTCACCAGACTGGTATGACCATAACTCGTACTTTGTGTTCAGTTAAACTATGTACACACCGTTGCATGGAACTATGTTTGACCGGTGTGAGGGAGCCTATTAGTGTTTTTAAATGTTTTTATATTTTGTCCCCATTGAATGATTCTAATAAAGGACGGTATTATTATATAAATTTACAGAGTTTTCCAGTCTGTCTTTTTGCTCTCCAGTTTTACATTAGCAATGGGCGCTGAAGGTTTCTGTATCTGTGACTTGATATCCCCTGGACCTTTCAAGCTCTGATTCCAAAAATATTGTAGTAAAATTAAAGGGGCAAATAAAAAAAATAACCAATATTAACAAGGAGTTTTGTGATTAATAGAACATTATTAGAGCACGCCCCTTAAAGTGTATGTATAGTGAAAAACTATAAATAAATACATGTAAGTAGCACTTACTCTGAGGTGTGTGTGTTGCTGCATTCCTTTAATACAATACTTCTTTTACTCAGGCTCTGACCACTGACCTGACTATTTCCCCCCATACCAACTGTCAATACTGCATACAGCACACCAACTGTCAAACCATTCCAGCTACAGCAAAACTGCTTACAGAAATGCTAAAACGTAAGATGTTTCAGATTGGATATCTAATGAATTAGTGATAAGTGATAGTTGGGATGAACTATAGTTTCCACTAATGGGCGATTTAAAATATATAATTTTCCAGTGTACATACCCTTTAAAGGGGTGGCAGTGGCCATAAACCTCTGCTACAGAGAGAACATCATACTGGGTCAGCGAACAGGCTTTCCACATTTCAATCTACAAATGCTTTACACCAAATATTGATTTCCTACTACTTAAAGGGACCAAGCACTTAGTCATAAGTACATAAAATGCATCTCCTATTACTACTGAGGATCTTTAAGAGGCAATTGTTTTATCAGTCCCGTATTTACTAGAATAGTGGATCAGTAGCCACTTTGATGGGCTACTGAGACGTGTAGCCAAGGTAACAATTGGTTAAAGGGGCGTGGGAATGGATGGGTTAATTGATCCATAAAGCATATCTTTTCCTCCATTTTTTGGAAATGTTCCTCCACAATTAATGTTCAAATATAGTAAATATTTTCCCATTAACAAATTTAAGAATAATACAGTAATGATAGGGGACAACAAAATGAATAAAGGGGGAAGAAATGAAGGTGCTTATTTGAACCGGAACATTTACAATCTGTACACATTGTACACAGTAGGTATGTGAAATGTTGGGTTTTGTTAGGACTATTGTGGTTAATGTTGGGTTAACGTGATCATGTTTTGTATTGGTCTGTGTGTAAATTTTTATTTTCAGTTAAAACTCTAAAGTTATTTATTCAGGATCAAACAAGGTTTACAATAATATTTTTGCACGACAGCAATATGGTTTATTGAGAATTATTTACCATTCATTGGCTCCAGATGTTCAGCTTCTTAAATGCTTCTATTATTTAACAAATATCACCAGCTGTTTACATGTGTAAGCTGTCCGTGGATATGTTTAGGGGAATAACTATTGGCCTGTGCTATTAACCTACAGCAGCCAATTAGAAGTTTGCTATCATGGACACAGATGTAATGTGGGTTCAAATAGAACCCATTATCGAATCTGAGGGTTTCGAAGTCCCGAAGAAACTTTCTGAACTCCCGGATTTCATGGAACCCAGATTTTTTTTAATTAGATAGATGATTATTGAAAATCGATAGTAGATGATTATTGAAGATCGATAGTAGATGATTATCGAAAATCGATAGTAGATGATTATCGAAAATCGATAGTAGACGATTATTGAAAATCGATAGTAGATGATTATTGAAGATCGATAGTAGATGATTATCGAAAATCGATAGTAGATGATTATCGAAAATCAATAGTAGATGATTATTGAAAATCGATAGTAGATGATTATTGAAGATCGATAGTAGATGATTATCGAAAATCGATAGTAGATGGTTATCGAAAATCGAAAGTAGAGGATTATTAAAAATCGAAAGTAGACGATTATTGAAAATCGATAGTAGACGATTATTGAAAATCGAAAGTAGAGGATTATTAAAAATCGAAAGTAGACGATTATTGAAAATCGAAAGTAGATGATTATTGAAAATCGAAAGTAGACGATTATTGAAAATCGAAAGTAGACGATTATTGAAAATCGAAAGTAGATGATTATTGAAAATCGAAAGTAGACGATTATTAAAATGAAAGTAGAGATAATTGAAAATCGAAAGTAGACGATTATTTGAAAATTGTAAAGTAGACGATACTTAAAAATCGAAAGTAGACGATTATTGAAAATCGAAAGTAGATGATTATTGAAAATCGAAAGTAGACGATTATTGAAAATTGAAAGTAGATGATTATTGAAAATTGAAAGTAGACGATTATTGAAAATTGAAAGTAGACGATTATTAAAAATCGAAAGTAGACGATTATTGAAAATCGAAAGTAGACGATTATTGAAAATTGAAAGTAGACGATTATTGAAAATCGAAAGTAGACGATTATTGAAAATTGAAAGTAGACGATTATTAAAAATCGAAAGTAGACGATTATTGAAAATTGAAAGTAGACGATTATTGAAAATTGAAAGTAGACGATTATTGAAAATCGATAGTAGAGGATTATTGAAAATCGAAAGTAGACGATTATTGAAAATCGATAGTAGACGATTATTGAAAATCGAAAGTAGAGGATTATTAAAAATCGAAAGTAGACGATTATTGAAAATCGAAAGTAGACGATTATTGAAAATCGAAAGTAGACGATTATTGAAAATCGAAAGTAGACGATTATTGAAAATTGAAAGTAGACGATTATTGAAAATCGAAAGTAGACGATTATTGAAAATTGAAAGTAGACGATTATTGAAAATTGAAAGTAGACGATTATCAAAAATCGAATCCTCGAACGTAATGAACGATTTCGGTAACTCTCTATAATGGAATGCGGAAGCTGGAAAACAGCCCGATCGTGAGGAAAGATAGTTTGAAAATAAGTTTTGGTTCTATTTACGGGTTCCCCAGACCATTCCCCAGGTCTCTGTGTCATTTACAGTAACTGACTATTACTATTTGTCCCTCAAAATGGACAGAAACTTTCACATTTTTTTCTCCCATAGACTTCTATGGGTCCGTTTTCGAATTTTAAAATTTTCCGAAAATTTCCAAAATTTGAAAAAAAAAACGGAGTGAAACTCACCAGTTTCGAGCATCTCTAATCATGGACAGAATGCAGTAGAACTGGTAAAAGCTATCAGCTGATTGGTTGTTACTAGAACATTTTTGTCCATATACCCCAACGAAGTTCAAAACCGGAGAGTTCTGTTCCAAAAGTTCAAGACAAGCAGAAGGGGCTCTACCGGCATCCGCTCCTGTGATTGGCTAAGACATTGTGCCTTAGCCAATCACATTAGCGGATGCTGGTCGAGCCCCTTCTGCTTGGTTCCATGCACGGAAGAGTCATGGCAGACAAGCAGAAAGCGGTGAGGGAATGAAGACTGTTAAGTACATTTGGGGACAGCTTTGAGGTCCGGTCGTTGACAGACTCTGTATCATCGGGACCTGTCAGACTATGAGGCAGAGGAGCGAGCGATCGGGTAAGTTCCTTACCTTCTCTCCCGGCTCCTGCAGGTTTTATTGAAGAAAGGGAGGTAAGACACAGCTCCTTTACCTCCCGTTCTTCATTAAAACTAAATGCCAATTTTTTTTTTTTATCAGTGGAGATCCCCTTTAATGGTCTGCCAGGAGACCATCTGTAGCTAAAATCCTCCCTTTAACACCGGGTCTGCCAAGGGATCTGCTCTGTAATGGACCTGGTGTTAGAGGATTATAAGAGGTTATGGTGGGATATGAACATTATCTATAAGTTAACTAATGGGGCCAATTAGTCTTGCTTGTATACTGTATTCCTATGTCCCTACCAGGTGTGTGTGTATTTGGGACTTTGCTCTTGTTTTCACTGAACCCGTCTGAATTTCTATTTCCCATCCTGGACTATATAGATGTTTAGGTACTTGACATTCTACAAGGGCCTCTGTATATAGTGTTACAGAAATGGATGCCAAGTAGGGAGAGTTCGGTTCCATGTTATTAGCTCTGAATATTTAACACAACAAGATTTCTATCGGCTGAATCTGAAATGTTTCTGTGAAGAAAAAAAAACCAACCATGAAAATTCATTCAAATCCCTAATGATGTAGCTTCCCCCCATCATGTGTCCGCAGTGAACTACCGTAGGTTTGAATGATGTCCCAGTCACCAAGTACAAAGTATTTGACATTAAGATAGATGACAGCAGTCTGTGCCATTGTACCAGCCTGAATGGTTCTGGGACAGTTCCCTGAATTACATCTTTATTGACATCTGATATTTCCATCCATCCTACCTGCAATTACATTATTCTGCCTGGGGGGGACAAGAAGTAGCACAGAGACAAGGGAGATGTTAAATGCAGTCACCCTAATCTCTTATTGTTTCCACTCACCCTGCTGGTAAAGGTAAAGATCAGAAGAAGTAGAATCATGGGCCTGGTAGACAAAGGCCAAGCTATATAATCAGATGTACCAATCTACATACAGACCAATCTACATACAGACCAATCTACATACAGATCAATCTACATACAGGCCAATCTACATACATACAAATCTACATACAGATCAATCTACATATTACAGATCAATCTACATACAGATCAATCTATATACAGACCAATCTACTTACAGACCAATCTACATACAGACAATCTAACATACAATCAATCTACATACAGACCATCTACATACAGATCAATCTACATATTACAGATCAATCTACATACAGATCAATCTACATACAGACCAATCTACATACAGATCAATCCACATACAGACCAATCTACGTACAGATCAATCTACATACAGACCAATCTACTTACAGACCAATCTACATACAGATCAATCTACATACAGACCAATCTACATACAGATCAATCTACATACAGACCAATCTACTTACAGATCAATCAACATACAGACTCAATCTACATACAGATCAATCTACATATTCAGATCAATCTACATACAGATCCATCTACTACAGACCAATCTACATCCAGATCAATCCCATACAGACCAATCTACTACAGATCAATCTACATACAGACAAATCTCCTTACGAGACCAATCTACATACAGACCAATCTACATACAGACCAATCTACATACAGACCGATCTACTTACAGACCGATCTACATACAGATCGATCTACATACAGACCAATCTACATACAGATCAATCTACATACAGATCAATCTACATACAGACCACTCTACATACAGAATAATCTACATACAGATCAATCTACATACAGACCAATCTACATACAAATCAATCTACATACTGGCCAATCTACATACAGACCAATCTACATACAGATCAATCTACATACAGACCAATCTACATACAGATCAATCTACATACAAACCAATCTACATACAGATCAAGCTACATACAGATCAATCTACATACAGATCAATCTACATACAGATCAAGCTACATACGGACCAATCTACATACGGACCAATCTACATACGGATCAATCTACATACAGATCAATCTACATACTGACCAATCTACATACAGACCAATCTACATAGGGATCAACCTACATACGGACCAATCTACATACGGACCAATCTACATACGGACCAATCTACATGTGGATCAATCTACATACGGACCAATCTAAATATGGACCAATCTACATACGAACCAATCTACATACGGACCAATCAACATACACATTTATATCCTACCCATAATGTCTGTATAACAGTTATATAGTAACATATTATTGGAGGTTGTATAAATACATACGTCCATCTAGTCCAACCTTTATACCCTACCCATAATGTCTGTATAACAGTTATATAGTAATGCCACAACATAGTAAAGTAGTTTGACTAAAGTATAAAAAGGCCAGCCTTAATTAAAAAAAATATCAGCAGTTCATGTACCATTGGGATGTAGTGAACAGTCATACCTCCTTACATAAGGGTATATAATTTTATTTATAAAGCGCCACTTGGGTACAGAGTAAACAAACAAAGGGATAAGTGCAATTATACAGATAGATGAAAATTACATTTAATACAATTTTATACATAGGTTAAGAACACACATATATATAAATTATGTATAAATTGATATAAGTGCAGCATTCCTTGACACATTAGGAATAAGATCACCGAATGAGCAGTCGTTTTGTCCGATAAAGTGCCCATACATGGCCGATTATTGCCTGAAATGGTTGTTCATACACATCATTACATTTCAGGCAATAGCATTTCAGGCAATAATCGGCCATGTATGGGCACTTTATCGGACAAAACGACTGCTCATTCGGTGATCTTATTCCTAATGTGTCAAGGAATGCTGCACTTATAACTATTAAAGTTATGATATTGAGAAATACATTACACAGAGCTGTGCTAAGATCAGGTTCACTTCATTATCCTCCCCCTGCAGCTCTGTACTCTGCTGTTTCCATAAATGTAACTATTAAAGGGGTAATGTTGGAATGTATGATTATATACACCAGTGCACACAACTGAAAGGAAACATTGGACAGGACCCCAACAACTGGATTAAAGGACAATTACACTGCAAAAAGTACCTGGGGCTGGGAGGTTGGATTGATTATCCCTACCTCTCAATATTGTTTCATTGAGGAGCTACAGCAGATACAGTTTTCATCCACCAGGTTTAGGCCATGGGCCTTCCTGTATTAAAAATAGAGCTTCCTGCTGCTGCTCCTCATAAAAATGATATTGGCAGGTAGAAAGCACGAGTCCTACCTCCCTGCCCCGGGTACTTTTCTTTTCAACTGTATTTAATTTTTTCCCCTTAAAATATTATAGTTCTTCTTTAATGTCCTGTATATCAGGGATACTGGAAGGTATGAGGCTTGTTATTTAATTACAGGGGTAGTTTCCTGTCATTGGATAATTATACAAATTAATATACAGTAATAGACTTCAATCATTTATGTATTAACTCACGTATGTCATTTACAATTCTCCCCTTGCTGTATATCTAAATTCTAACAATTTCCATTTGCCCTTCATGTCTATGTGCCCACCGGGGGAATTTCCCTAGCTGGATGCTAGACCGGTCCAGCCCAGGGTACAGACAAGGATGGCGCTGTGGCTTAGTTGGTTAAAGCGCCTGTCTAGTAAACAGGAGATCCTGAGTTCGAATCTCAGCAGTGCCTTCAGTTTTCACTGCACCCTATACACTAATAAGTGCAACGTTCTCGGCAGTTTTAACATTATTTCCTACATCCGACTCTCTATACGTTCATGGTGAAAACTACGAAAGATTTCCATTAATAAATATGGTTCTGTGTCGTCTCGTTCCATTTTAATAGTTAAAAAAATCTCCTTTGTGTTTAATGATCTCTTGTTTCTGTCTTTACCCTTTAAGGGATTGTTTATTTCTTACGCGCTGGTTAAACAGAATAAAACAACTGTCCAGTAAGATCAAATATCAGGAAGTCTTTGTTCCCGTGCCTTTTATTGGGTTACGGTGCATACCGTGCATTGTTCTTACCTGGCAGAAAGGGGGGTGACAAATGTAAATGAAGTCTCCAGGATGGAGAACTAACCTTTCACTTTCTTTAAAATGTACTTTAAATAATTCAAGGGAAAAGAAAGACAGACAAATGGTTAGGGTACAAGTGATGTGCCGTATGTTATATTACCCAGGGTGAATGTAAAGTAGCCATTTGACAGGACAGGTTCATGTTTCTGTTGTACACAGGAGGCGGCCATTTTGTTTTATGTTGGTAGGATCAACTTCCTTGGGTGAGGGGTTAAGGGAGTGAAACTAGGGCTGCCATCCGGGGGTAAAGGTAAAGGAGGTACTAATGTACAAGGCCCGTGAGGCTCCTGGGGCCCGGAGACACCGGGCAATTTACAGTAAGGAGGCCAACCTTTATTTCCCTGCAGAAGCCAAATGGGACAAGCACCAGGCAGAGGAGGTGGATAGAGGCATCAGGCACACATTGCAGATGCTATTGGGCTTCAGATGTGATGTATGAAACGTGACGGTCACGTGGTGGCACGTCACACTGTAAGGCCAGCCAGTGTGGAGCATGTGTGGCCATGTGTATGGTGCACCTGCAGCATCTGAGTCTGAGCACTGGGCAGAGTGACACCTCACTATGAATTCCTTGGGGCCTACCCTTTTTATCCTTTTACAGCAGCAGGCCAGCAGCTCAGGAGAAGTGAGTGCAACCTTTGTACCTGCTTCCTGGACCTGGGCTTAGTTTCTCATATCTGACTATAAGTAACTTTGTGTACCAGTCATTGTGGGCAATCACATGGACCAGTCATTGTGGGCAATCACATGGACCAGTCATTGTGGGCAATCACATGGACCAGACATTGTGGGCAATCACATGGACCAGACATTGTGGGAATCTTATATACGAGACAATGCGGGCAGACATATGTACCAGTCAATGTGGGCAAACTTATGTCCCTGGGCATGAGAGCATCTTATATTTACCAGTCTTTATTGTGGGCACTTTTATTTACAAGTTCCCCAGTCAGTGTTAAGTCAGAACTTCAGTTCCCCAGTCAGTGTTAAGTCAGACCTCCAGTTCCCCAGTCAGTGTTAAGTCAGACCTCCAGTTCAGCAGTCAGTGTTAAGTCAGAACTTCAGTTCACCAGTCAGTGTAAAGTCAGACCTCCAGTTCAATACCAGTCAGTGTAAAGTCAGACCTCAGTTCTCACCAGTCCAGTGTTAAGTCAGACTCCAGTTCACCATCAGTGTTAGTCAGACTCCCAGTTCACCACCAGTGTTAAAGTCAGACCTCCAGTTTCAGCATCATTGTAAAGTCAGACCTCCAGTTCAGCAGTCAGTGTAAAGTCAGACCTCCAGTTCACCAGTCAGCGTTAAGTCAGAACTTCAGTTCCCCAGTCAGTGTTAAGTCAGACCTCCAGTTCAGCAGTCAGTGTTAAGTCAGAACTTCAGTTCACCAGTCAGTGTAAAGTCAGACCTCCAGTTCAGCAGTCAGTGTAAAGTCAGACCTCCAGTTCACCAGTCAGCGTTAAGTCAGAACTTCAGTTCACCAGTCAGTGTTAAGTCAGACCTCCAGTTCAGCAGTCAGTGTAAAGTCAGACCTCCAGTTCCCCAGTCAGTGTTAAGTCAGACTCCATTCCCCAGTCAGTGTTTAAGTCAGAACCTCCAGTTTCACCAGTCATTGGTTAAGATCAGACCTCCAGTTCACCAGTCAGTGTTAAGTCAGACCTTCAGTTGCAGCAGTAAGTGTTAAGTCAGACCTCCAGTTCACCAGTCAGTGTTAAGTCAGACCTTCAGTTCATGAGTAAGTGTTAAGTCAGACCTCCAGTTCACCAGTCAGTGTTAAGTCAGACCTCCAGTTCACCAGTCAGTGTTAAGTCAGACCTTCAGTTCAGCAGTAAGTGTTAAGTCAGACCTTGAGTTCACCAGTCAGTGTTAAGTCAGACCTTCAGTTCACCAGTCATTGTTAGTCAGACCTTCAGTTCACCAGTCAGTGTTTAAGTCAGACCTCCAGTTCACCAGTCAGTGTAAAGTCAGCCTCCATTTCACCAGTCTGTGTTAAGTCAGAACTTCAGTTCCCCAGTCAGTGTTAAGTCAGACCTCCAGTTCACCAGTCAGTGTAAAGTCAGAAATCCAGTTCACCAGTCAGTGTTAAGTCAGAACTTCAGTTCCCCAGTCATCTGTTAAGTCAGACCTCCAGTTCACCAGTCAGTGTTAAGTCAGACCTCCAGTTCACCAGTCAGTGTTAGTCAGAACCTCCTCAGCAGTCATGTAAGTCAGACTCCGTTCACCAGTCAGTGTTAAGTCAGACCTCCAGTTCCACAGTCCGTGTAAAGTCAGACCTCCATTCACCATTCAGTGTTAAGTCAGACCTCCGTTCACCATCGTGTTAATCACCTCCAGTTCAGCAGTCAGTGTAAAGTCAGACCTCCAGTCCGCAGTCAGTGTTAAGTCAGAACTTCAGTTCCCCAGTCAGTGTTAAGTCAGACCTCCAGTTCAGCAGTCAGTGTTAAGTCAGACCTTCAATTCCCAGTCAGTGTTAAGTCAGACCTCCAGTTCACCAGTCAGTGTAAAGTCAGACCTCCAGTTCACCAGTCAGTGTTAAGTCAGACCTCCAGTTCAGCAGTCAGTGTTAAGTCAGAACTTCAGTTCCCCAGTCAGTGTTAAGTCAGACCTCCAGTTCAGCAGTCAGTGTTAAGTCAGACCTTCAATTCCCCAGTCAGTGTTAAGTCCGACCTCCTTCACCATTCAGTGTAAAGTCAACCTCCAATTCACGTCGTGTAATTCAGACCTCCAGTTCAGAGTCAGTGTTAAGTCAGAACTTCATGTTCCCCATCAGTGTAAAGTCAGACCTCCATTTCACCAGTCAGTGTTAAGTCAGACCTTCAGTTCACCAGTTCCCTGTGTTAAGTCAGACCTCCAGTTCACCAGTCATGTAAAGTCAGACCTCCAGTTCAGCAGTCAGTGTTAGTCAGTCAACCTCCAGTTCACCAGTCAGTGTTAAGTCAGACCTCCTATTCACCAGTCAGTGTTAAGTCAGACCTCCAGTTCACCAGTCAGTGTAAAGTCAGACCTCCAGTCACCAGTCAGTGTTAGTCAGACCTCCTTTCACCATCAGTGTAAATCAAGACCTCCAGTTCACCAGTCAGTGTTAAGTCAGACCTTCTTCACCATCAGTGTTTAAGTCAGACCTTCAGTTCACCACAGTGTTAAGTCAGACCTTCAGTTCACCAGCAGTGTTAAGTCAGACCTTCAGTTTCCGCAGTCAGTGTTAAGTCAGACCTTCAGTTCACCAGTCAGTGTTTCAGACCTCCAGTTCACCAGTCAGTGTTAAGTCAGACCTCCAGTTCACACAGTGTTAAGTCAGACCTCCATTCAGCAGTCAGTGTAAAGTCAGACCTCCAGTTCACCGTCCAGTGTTAAGTCAGACCTCCAGTTCACCAGTCCTGTTAAGTCGACCTCCAGTTCAGCAGTCAGTGTAAAGTCAGACCTCCAGTTCAGCATCAGTGTTAAGGTCAGAACTTAGTTCCCCATCAGTGTTAAGTCAGACCTCCAGTTCAGCAGTTCAGTGTTAAGTCCAGACCTTCAATTCCCCAGTCAGTGTTAAGTCAGACCTCCCAGTTCAGCAGTCAGTGTAAAGTCAACTCCAGTTTCACCAGTCAGTGTTAAGTCAGACCTCCAGTTCACCAGTCAGTGTTAAGTCAAATCACCTCCAGTTCAGCAGTCAGTGTAAAGTCAGACCTCCCAGTTTCAGCAGTCAGTGTTAAATCAGAACTTCAGTTCCCCAGTCAGTGTTAAGTCAGACCCCCAGTTCAGCAGTCAGTGTTAAGTCAGACCTTCAATTCCCCAGTCAGTGTTAATCAGACCTCCAGTTCACACCAGTCAGTGTAAGTCAGACCTCCAGTTCACCAGTCAGTGTTAAGTCAGACCTCCAGTTCAGCAGTCAGTGTTAAGTCAAACTTCAGTTCCCATCCAGTGTTTAAGTCAGACCTCCAGTTCAGCAGTCAGTGTTAAGTCAGACCTTCAATTCCCCAGTCAGTGTTAAGTCAGACCTCCAGTTCACCAGTCAGTGTAAAGTCAGACCTCCAATTCACCAGTCAGTGTAAATTCAGACCTCCAGTTCAGCAGTCAGTGTTAAGTCAGAACTTCAGTTCCCCAGTCAGTGTAAAGTCAGACCTCCAGTTCACCAGTCAGTGTTAAGTCAGACCTTCAGTTCACCAGTCTGTGTTATGTCAGACCTCCAGTTCACCAGTCAGTGTAAAGTCAGACCTCCAGTTCAGCAGTCAGTGTTAAGTCAGACCTCCAGTTCAGCAGTCAGTGTTAAGTCAGACCTCCAGTTCACCAGTCAGTGTTAAGTCAGACCTCCAGTTCAGCAGTCAGTGTTAAGTCAGACCCCCAGGTCACCAGTCAGTGTTAAGTCAGACCCCCAGTTCACCAGTCAGTGTTAAGTCAGACCCCCAGTTCACCAGTCAGTGTTAAGTAAGTCAGACCTTCAGTTCACCGTCATGTTTAGTCAGACCTTCAGTTCACCAGTCAGTGTTAAGTCAGACCTTGAGTTCACCAGTCAGTGTTAAGTCAGACCTCAGTTCACCAGTCAGTGTTAAGATCAGACCTTCAGTTCACCTCAGTGTTAAGTCAGACCTTCAGTTCACCAGTAAGTGTTAAGTCAGACCTTCAGTTCACCAGTCAGTGTTAAGTCAGACCTTCAGTTCACCAGTCAGTGTTAAGTCAGACCTTCAGTTCAGCAATCAGTGTTAAGTCAGACCTTCAGTTCACCAGTCAGTGTTAAGTCAGACCTCCAGTTCACCAGTCAGTTGTTAAGTCAGACCTTCAGTTCACCAGTCTTGTTAAGGTCAGACCTTCAGTTCAGCAGTCAGTGTAAAGTCAGACCTCCAGTTCACACAGTCAGTGTGTTAAAGTCAGACCTTCCAGTTCACCATTCAGTGTTAAGTCAGACCTCAGTTCACCAGTCATTGTTAAGTCAGACCTTCATTGTTCACCAATTAGTGTTAAGTCAGACCTTCAGTTCACCAGTCAGTGTTAAGTCCAGACCTTCAGTTCACCAGTCAGTGTTAAAGTCAGACCTTCAGTCACCCGTCATGTTAAGTCAGACCTTCAGTTCACCAGTCAGTGTTAGTCATACCTCCAGTTCACCAGTCAGTGTTAAGTCAGACCTTCCGTTCACCAGTCAGTGTTAATCAGACCTTCATTCACATCAGTGGTAAAGTCAGACCTCCATTCACCAGTCATGTTAAGCTCAGACCTTCAGTTCACCAGTCTGTGTTAAGTCAGACCTCCGTTCACCAGTCAGTAAGTCAGACCTTCAGTTCACCAGTAAGTTTTAAGTCAGACCTTCATTTCACCAGTCATGTGTTAAGTCAGACCTTCAGTTCACCAGTCAGTGTTAAGTCAGACCTTCAGTTCAGCAAAGTCAGTGTTAAGTCAGACCTTCAGTTTCACCAGTCAGTGTTAAGTCAGACCTCCTCTTCGTTCACCAGTCGATGTTTAAGTCAGACCTTCAGTTCACCAGTCGTGTTAAGTCAGACCTTCAGTTCAGCAATCAGTGTAAAGTCAGACCTCCAGTTCACCAGTCAGGTTAAGTCAGACCTCAGTTCACCAGTCCTGGTGTTAAGTCAGACCTCCAGTTCACCCAGTCAGTGTAAAGTCAGACCTCCAGTTCACCAGTCAGGGTAAAGTCAGACCCTCCAGTTCAGCGTCAGTGTTAAGTCAGACCTCCAGTTCACCAGTCAGTTGTTAAGTCAGACCTCCAGTTCCCAGTCAGTGTTAGGTCAGACCTCCAGTTCACCAGTCAGTGTAAGTCAGACCTCCAGTTCACCATCAGTGTTAAGTCAGACCTTCAGTTCACCAGTCATTGGTAAGTCAAGTCACAGTCAGTTCACCAGTCGTGTTAAGTCAGACCTCTCAGTTCACAGTCAGTGCTAAGTCAGACCTTCAGTTCACACAGTCAGTGTTAAGTCAGACCTCCAGTTCAGCATCAGTGTTAAGTCAGACCTCTCCAGTTCACCAGTCAGTTTTAAGTCAGCCTCCAGTTCACAGCAGTCAGTGTTAAGTCAGACCCCCATTTTCACCAGTCAGTGTTAAGAACCTTCAGTTCACCATTCAGTGTTAGTCAGACTCCAGTTCTCACCAGTCGTGTTAAGTCAGACCTTCAGTTCACCATTCATGTTAAGTCAGACCTCCAGCACACCAGTCAGTGTTAAGTCAGACCTTCAGTTCACCAGTTCAGTGTTAAGGTCAGACCTCTCAGTTCAACCAGTCAGTGTTAAGTCAGACCGTTCATTTCACCACGTCAGTGTTAAGTCACCTCCCAGTTCACCATCGTGTTAAGTCAGACCTTCAGTTCACTAGTCAGTGTTAGTCAGACATTCAGTTCACACAGTAAGTGTTTAAGTCAGACCTCCAGTTCACCAGTCAGTGTTAGGAGTCAGACCTCCAGTTCACCAGTCAGTGTAAAGTCAAGACCTCCAGTTTCACCAGTCAGTGTTAAGTCAGACCTTCAGTTCACCATTCAGTGTTAAGTCAACCTTCAGTTCACCAGTCCTGTTAAGTCGAACCTTCAGTTCACCAGTCAGTGCTAATGTCAGCCTTCAGTTCAGCATGCAGTGTAAAGTCAGACCTCCAGTTCACCAGTCAGTGTTAGTCAGACCTTCAGTTCACCGTCTGTGTTAAGTCAGACCTCCATTCACCAGTCAGTGTTAAGTCAGACCTTCAGTTCACCAGTAAGTGTTAAGTCAACCTTCAGTTCACCAGTCAGTGTTAAGTCAGAACCTTCATGTTCACCAGTCAGTGTTAGTCAGACCTTCAGTTCACCGTCAGTGTTAAGTCAGACCTTCAGTTCACCAGTCATGGTTAAGTCAGACCTCCAGTTCACCAGTCAGTGTTTAAGTCAAGACTTCAGTTCACCAGTCCAGTGTTAAGTCAGACCTTCAGTTCAGAGCATCGTGTAATCAGACTGACCTCCAGTTCACCAGTCCAGTGTAAGTCAAACCTTCAGTTCACCAGTCTGTGTTAAGTCAGACCTCCAGTTCACCAGTCAGTGTAAAGTCAACCTCTTTCACCAGTCATTGTAAAGTCAGACCTCCAGTTCACAGTCAGTGTTATTCAGACCTCCAGTTCACCAGTCAGTGTTAAGTCAGACCTCCCAGTTCACACAGTCAGTGTTAAGTCAGACCTCCAGTTCACCAGTCAGTGTAAAGTCAGACCTCCAGTTCACCAGTCAGTGTTAAGTCAGACCTTCAGTTCACCAGTCAGTGTTAAGTCAAACCTTCAGTTCACCAGTCAGTGTTAAGTCAGACCTTCAGTTCACCAGTCAGTGCTAAGTCAGACCTTCAGTTCACCAGTCAGTGTTAATAAGTCAGACCTCCAGTTCAGCAGTCAGTGTTAAGTCAGACCTCCAGTTCACCAGTCAGTTTAAGTCAGTTACGACCTCCAGTTCACCATCAGTTTTAAGTCAGACCTCCAGTTCAGCAGTCAGTGTTAAGTCAGACCCCCAGTTCACCAGTCAGTGTTAAGTCAGACCTTCAGTTCACCAGTCAGTGTTAAGTCAGACCTCCAGTTCACAGTCAGTGTTAAGTCAGACCTTCAGTTCACCAGTCAGTGTTAAGTCAGACCTCCAGTTCACCAGTCAGTGTTAAGTCAGACCTTCATTTCAACCATAGTGTTAAGTCAGACCTTCAGTTCACAGTCAGTGTTAAGTCAGACCTTCAGTTCACCAGTCAGTGGTTAAGTCAGACCTCCAGTTCACCAGTCAGTGTTAAGTCAACCTTCAGTTCACTAGTCAGTGTTAATCAGACCTGAGTTCACCAGTCAGTGTTAAGTCAGACCTTCAGTTCACCAGTCATGTTAGTCAGACCTTCAGTTCACAAGTCATTGTAAGTCAGCCTCCAGTTTGAACCTCATTAAGGCAACTTCCCATGAGCGATTAGCTCTGAGCGATTTCCTGTTTTACAGAGATTTTTCTTTTTAAGATAATTGACAGCGTAAAAAACTAAAGCGTTTATTAACTGTGGTTGCAGCCTAGTAAAGTACTAACCTAACACTATTTATTTCTAGGAGGGTGCCTGTGTAAGTATTAATCACTAGTGTTTTTTATTTTTTTTTTACTACTTACTGCTGTGAATAAGTGGTAGGAATTGTTTGAGTAACCTCAAAGCACTGGATTACTAAAACAAATCTTGTGTTTAAAAACACTGTTACCTGTGGAGCGGGGCTGGTAGGAGACAAGGAAAGTTTTTTTTTTTTTTCTCTCTCTCTCTGATTGGATGGGGGTGTAACTATTGGTTTAATTGGCTGAGGCCTGTTGGCTCTGGTTGGTTTTGAACCTCATTTAATGGCACTTCCCATTGAGCGATTATGCTCTGAGCGATTTCCTGTTTTAAAGAGATTTTTCTGTTTTTAAGAGAATTGACAGCGTTAAAAACTAAAGCGTTTAAACAAGAAAGCGTTTTAAGAACAACACTAATTTCTCTGCTGTGTCTCTGCTGTGTATTGCTGTTTTAGTATGGCAGTTTTTGTTGGGGCCGTGCAATGTGCATCCTGGCCGCATGTATGGGATCTTGGAGCAGCCGCCCCAGGGACTATGTATGTGTCAGGTGTGAGTGGGTTGCCCATTTGGAATCTGAGGTACAGAGTCTAAGGGGTAAACTTGCAGCATTGCAGGACTTGGCAACCTGGGGGAAATGCAGGTACTGGGCAGGGGCCAGTAAACTGGTGGTGGAGATGGGGCAATAAGGTGGAAGGAGGAAGATTATTGTAAGGGTCACCAGGGGAAGTAGGGACGGAAGGATAGGGGGGCTTCTTTCCCAGCTGGTCGATCCCAACAGATTTGCCATTTAGGTGAAGATGTGAGGACGATGGCTCGGAAGCACATGTTGGAGCGGGCCTTTCCCTTGAGCACCCAGGGGACGGCCATCTCCATACAGGGAGGAGAACTGGGGGCTAGGAAGGATAGACAGGTGGTAGTGGTAGGGATTCTATTATTAAAGGGTAGATAGGTAATCTGTCGCCAGGACCCTCATGCCGCAACAGTGTGTTGTCTGCCTGGTGCTAGGTTTCGACATGTGGTGGATCGTGTAGACAGATTATTGGTGGGGCTGGGAGTGACCCGGCGGTCTTGGTTCACATTGGTGCCAATGACAAAGTTGAGGTGGAGGTGAGGTCCTTAAAATGATTTCCGAGAATTAGGGGCCAAGTTAAAAGCAAGGACCTCCAGGGTAGTGATTTCAGAAATACTACCGCAGCCACGTGCTACGCTAGTAGGCAACGGGAGCTCAGGAGTAAAATGCGTTGGCTAAGAGAGTGGTGTAAGGAGATGGGTTTGGGTTTTTAGAGAACTGGGCTGACTTTTCTGTTGGCTACAGGCTCTTTAGTAGTGACGGATTGCACCTCAATGGTGGTGGTGCAACTGTTTTGGGGGGAAAGATGCTAGGGGGTTGGAGGAGATTTTAAACTAGGTATGGGGGGGGAGGGAACGTTTAACTACACCAGGGGTAGATAGAGAAGTTATGGGATCTGGGGCTAGTAACAACGGAGGGGAGAGGAGGAGGGGGAGCATAGAGGATAAGGAGGCATGTACGACCATGTTGGAAGTAAATCAATGATAATCTAAAATGTAGTTTACAAATGCAAGGAGTCTGGCTGGAAAAACCGGCGAACTTGAAATAATAGCGTTAAAGGAAAGGTATGATGTAATGTGTATAGCAGAATCATGGCTTAATGATTCACACACGACTGGACAGTAAATATTGAAGGGTACTCCTTATTTAGACATGACCGAGTTAATAAGAAGGAGGAGGAGTTGTTCTGTATGTTAACAGGAATTGAAGCCAAATTTAAAAGATGAAGTAGATGGGGGGCAAACGATGCGGCAGAAACATTATGGGTGGAACTGTGTACAGGAAGTAAGAAGTAGGTAAATTAATTGTTGGAGTGTGTTTATAATCCCCCAAATGCCGGGGAAGAGGTGGAAATGAATCTCCCATATGCTTTGGCGAAGCTGCTGGTATGGGGCATGTTCTGGTTATGGGGATTTTTACACCCTGAAATAGATTGGAGTAATGGAACTGCCAGCACCTCAAAAGGTATAAGTTCTTAAATTTCCTATATGACATTTTCTTTCAACAGATGGTAACGTTTCCTACTAGAAAGAATGCGTTTTGTTGGATCTGGTGATATCTAATAACCCAGAGCTCATTTTGGAGATGAAGGGTAATGGAAGCTTAGGGAAATAGTGACCATGATCTAGTGTCATTTAATATAGGTTGCAGAAAAACTAAAGTGCACTGGCTTAACAAAACTTTTAACTTTAGGAAAGCTAATTTATGCTTTAAAAGGATCGCTCCTGCTCATAGACTGGGGGGAACTGTTTCTAGGTAAGGATACTGAGCAGATGTGGACCACTTTTAAGGGATATTAAACTATAACATTTCCAAATCGGTAACCTTTAGAAAAACAGTGTAAAAAAATTAGGTCCACTCCTGCATGCTTAATGCTCAGGTAAAAAGGGAAAGGAAAAAAGAAAAGGGCTTTTAAATTTTGAAAGCAGAGGCACAGAACAGGCCTTACAGGGACTTCAAAGTTGTAATAAAGAGTGCAAGAAAGCATTAAACTAGCTAAATAGAAAATGATACACGGATTGCCGAACAAACGCAGTCCCAACCCCAAGATGTTTTTTAAGTATCTAATGGAAAAAAATGAGGACTGAGATGTGGGACCATTAAATAATGGACTTAGGTGGTTGTAGAGATGCCGAAAAGGCTAATCTGCTACACCGTTTTTTACATCGGTTTTTTACTGTTGAGAATCCTTACAGTAGGGATTGTAACAATGTCGGGAGGAAAGATAGAGTCTTCACATTGGATACAGAGGATATGGTACGGAATCAATTAGACAAAGTTAATATCATAAAGCGCCAGGACCGATGGATTGCATCCTAGGATTTAAAGATCTTAGTTTCAGTTCTAGCAAGACACTGTTGTCTCATCTCTTTTCAGATTCGCTTTTGTCTGGGGATGTGCCGCTGGATTGGATAAAAAAGCCAATGTAATCAATATTCAAAAAAGGTAGTCGTTCACAGCCTGGTAACTATAGACCTGTAAGCCTAACATCAGTGGTAGGGAAGGTGATGAAAACTTTGTTAAGGGAATCATATCCTTGACTTTGTCTCAGAGATTCATCTTATTAGTAGTAGTCCACATGGATTTTATGAGAAATAGATCATGCCAGACAATTTAATTGGTTTTTTATGAAGAAGTGAGTAGAAGTTAGATTCAGGCACCAGCTGTGGATGTGGTATATTTGATTTTTTTGCAAGCCCTTTGATACTGTGTGCCACATAGACGACTAATGTATTATAACTGAGGACTTTTGGCCTGGAAAAAACATTTGTTCATGAGATAGAGAACTGGTTATTGGACCGTAACAGAGAGTGGTGGTTAATGGAGCTACATCTATGTGGGCTAAAGTTCTACTAGCGGAGTTCCTCAGGGTTCTGTACTGGGGCCCGCTTCTGTTTAATCTGTTTATAAATGACTTTAGAAGGGGCATTGAAGCAAAGGGTCTCTGTGTTTGCTGATGACACTACTTAATGCAGAGCTTTGAAAAACTTCCCAATGATGTGCAAGTGCTGCAAGCAGACCTAGATAGATTATCAAAATGGGCGCAAATGGCAGATGAGATTCAATGTTGTAAATGTAAGTGTGCTTTGGGATTAATAATCCCTGTGCCACCTACACATAAATAACTCCTGTGTTAAGTGCATCTGAAATGGAAAAAAGATTGGGGGGTCTGGTAGATAACAGACTTAGCTGTAGCAAAACAATGCCAGGTAGAGCAACAGCTAGAGCTAGCAAGATATTTGTCATTGTATTGATAAAGAGTGGAATGGATCAAGAGACAAAATATTATTCTCCCTCTTTACAATGCACTGGTAAGGCCACATTTGGAATATGCGGTGCAGGTTTTTGGCAATCCCATATACATAAGGGACATCTTGGAAATTGAGCATTCAGAGAAGGCAACTAAAATTAATAAGGGGAAGGAGGGGCTTGATATTGCAGGCAGATTAGCCAAGTTAAGGGCTTGTTTACATGGAGAAGCGGCGGTTGCGTGGGTACATGATAACCTTATTAAACAAATATATTAATGGCCCATACAGTGAACTCTCTGGTGCATTGTTCACTAATAGGTCTAATCAGAGGACCCGTGGCATCCTTTAAGGTTGGAAGAAAAGAAGTTTTCATCTTGCAAGTTAGAGAGGTTTTTTCTTTACAGTAGAACGGTGAAACTGTGGAACTGTTCTTCCAGCGAGGTGGTAATGCAAGTTCATTGTAATAACTTTAAAAAAGGCCTGGATAGTTTCTAAAACTAAAAATATTGAGAATTACTGGTATTAAATGCATTTAGATCGGTTGATCCGGGACTCCTTTCCGCTTGCCGTTTGGAGTCAGGAAGGAATTTTTTCCCCCTTTTTTTAGCTGGGGTTTTTTGCCTTCCTCTGGATCAACTGTTAGGTAGGGTTAAAAAAAAAAAAAAAAAAAAAGTGAATAGGTTGGACTTGATGGACGAATGTCTTTATTCAACCTTAATTACTATGTTACTATGTTATGTTACCAGTCAGTGTTAAGTCAGACCTCCAGTTCAGCAGTCAGTGTTAAGTCAGACCTTCAGTTCACCAATCAGTGTTAAGTCAGACCTTCAGTTCAGCAGTAAGTGTTAAGTCAGACCTCCCGTTCACCAGTCAGTGTTAAGTCAGACCTCCAGTTCACCAGTCAGTGTTAAGTCAGACCTCCAGTTCACCAGTCAGTGTTAAGTCAGACCTCCAGTTCAGCAGTCAGTGTTAAGTCAGACCTTCAGTTCAGCAGTCAGTGTTAAGTCAGACCTTCAGTTCAGCAGTAAGTGTTAAGTCAGACCTCCAGTTCACCAGTCAGTGTTAAGTCAGACCTTCAGTTCACCAGTCAGTGTTAAGTCAGACCTTCAGTTTCACCCAGTCATGGTTTAGTCAGAACCTCCAGTTCACCAGTCAGAGTGTTAAGTCAGACCCCATCATTTCACCAGTCAGTGTAAAGTCAGACCTCCAGTTCCCCAGTCTGTGTTAAGTCAGAACTCCAGTTCCCACCAGTCAGTGTTAAGAGTATCAGCCTCCTCCAGTTCACCAGTCAGTGTAAAGTCATCAGTAATCCAGGTGTCACCTATGTCCAGTGTTAAGTCAGAACTTCAGTTCCCCAGTCAGTGTTAAGTCATCACCTCCAGTTTCACCAGTCAGTGTTAAGTCAGACTCCAGTTCACCAGTCAGTGTTAAGTCATACCTCCAGTTCAGCATGTCAGTGTAAGTCAGACCTCCTTATTTCACCCAGTCAGTGTTAAGTCAGACCTCCATTCCAGTCAGTGTAAGAGTCAGACCTCCAGTCTCACCAGTCATGTTAAGTCAGACCTCCAGTTCACCAGTCAGTGTTAAGAAGTCAGACCTCCATTTCAGCAGTCAGTGTAAGTCAGACCTCCAGTTCATCAGTCAGTGTTAAGTCAGAACTTCAGTTCCCAGTCATGTTAAGTTCAGACCCTCCAGTTCAGCAGTCGTGTTAAGTCAGACCTTCAATTCCCGCTCAGTGTTAAGAGTCAGACCTCAGTTCACCAGTCAGTGTAAAGTCGACTCCAGTTCACCTCACCCAGTCAGTGTTAAGTCGACCTCCAGTTCGCAGTCATTTAAGTCAAACTTCAGTTCCCCATTCGTGTTAGTCCTACCTCAGTTCACATCATTGTTTAAGTCAGACCTTCAATTCCCCAGTCAGTGTTAAGTCAGACCTCCAGTTCACCAGTCAGTGTATCAGAAGACCTCTCCAGTTCACCAGTCAGTGTAATTCAGACCTCCATTCAGCATCAGTGTTAAGTCAGACTTCAGTTCCCAGTCAGTGTAAGTCAGACCTCCGTTCACCAGTCAGTGTTAAGTCAGACCTTCAGTATCATCACAGTCTGTGTTAAGTCAGAACCTCCAGTTACCAGTCAGTGTAAGTCAGACCTCCAGTTCAGCAGTCATGTTAAGTCAGACCTCCAGTTCACCATTCAGTGTAAGTCAGACCTCCAGTTCATCACCAGTCAGTGTTAATTCAGACCTCCCAGTTCACCAGTCATCAGTGTAAAGTCAGACCTCCAGTTCACCAGTCAGTGTTAAGTCGAACTCCAGTTCACCAGTCAGTGTAAGGTCAGACCTCCAGTTCACCAGTCAGTGTTAAGTCAGACCTCAGTTCACCATTCAGTGTTTAAGTCAGCCTTCAGTTCACCAGTCAGTGTTAAGTCAGACCTTCAGTTCACCAGTCTTTGTAATTCAGACCTTCAGTTTCACCAGTCAGTGTTAGTCAGACCTTCATTCACCAGTCAGTGTTAAGTCAGACCTCCAGTTCACCAGTCAGTGTTAAGTCAGACCTCCAGTTCAGCAGTCAGTGTTAAGTCAGACCTCCAGTTCAGCAGTCAGTGTAAAGTCAGACCTCCAGTTCACCAGTCAGTGTTAAGTCAGACCTCCAGTTCACCAGTCAGTGTTAAGTCAGACCTCCAGTTCAGCAGTCAGTGTAAAGTCAGACCTCCAGTTCAGCAGTCAGTGTTAAGTCAGAACTTCAGTTCCCCAGTCAGTGTTCATCAGACCCCAGTTCACCAGTCATGTTAGTCGACCTTCATTCCCCAGTCAGTGTTAAGTCAGACCTCCTTCGCAGTCAGTGAATCAACCTCCATTCACCAGTCAGTGTTAAGTCAGACCTCCAGTTCACCAGTCAGTGTTAAGTCAACCTCCAGTTCAGCAGTCAGTGTAAAGTCAGACCTCCAGTTCAGCCAGTCAGGGTTAAGTCAGAACTTCAGTTCCCCAGTCAGTGTTAAGTCAGCCCCCAGTTAGCATCAGTTTAAGTCAGACCTCATTCCCCAGTCATGTTAAGTCAGACCTCCAGTTCACAAGTCAGTGTTAAGTCAGACCTTCTCAGTTTCACCAGTCACCAGTCCTTGTTAGTCAGACCTCCAGTTCAGCAGTCAGTGTTAAGTCAGAACTTCAGTTCCCCAGTCAGTGTTAAGTCAGAACTCCAGTTCAGCAGTCAGTGTTAAGTCAGACCTTCAATTCCCCAGTCAGTGTTAAGTCAGACCTCCAGTTCACCAGTCAGTGTAAAGTCAGACCTCATCCACTTCACCAGTCAGTGTAAATTCAGAACCTCCAGTTCAGCAGTCAGTGTTAAGTCAGACTTCAGTTCCTCCCCAGTCAGTGTAAAGTCGACCTCCATTCACCGTCCGTGTTAAGTCAGACCTTCAGTCCCAGTCAGTGTTAAGTCAGACCTCCAGTTCACCAGTCAGTGTAAAGTCAGACCTCCAGTTCAGCAGTCAGTGTTAAGTCAGACCTCCAGTTCACCAGTCAGTGTTAAGTCAGACCTCCAGTTCACCAGTCAGTGTTAAGTCAGACCTCCAGTTCACCAGTCAGTGTTAAGTCAGACCCCCAGTCACCATCAGTGTTAAGTCAGACCCCAGTTCAGTCACCAGTCAGTGTTAAGTCAGACCCCCAGTTCACCATCAGTGTTAAGTCCGACTTCAGTTCACCAGTCAGTGTAAGTCAACCTCATTCACCAGTCAGTGTTAAGTCAGACCTTATTCAACAGTCATGTTAAGTCACCTTCAGTTCACCAGTCAGTGTTAAGAGTCAGACCTTCAGTTCACCAGTCAGTGTTAGTCAACCTGCATTCACCAGTAGTGTTAAGTCAGACCTTCAGGTCATTCACCAGTCATTGTTAAGTCAGACCTTCAGTTCCAGTCAGTGTAAGTCATACTTCATTTCCACCAGTCAGTGTTAAGTCAGACCTTCAGTTCACCATCAGTGTTAAGTCAGACCTCCAGTTCACCAGTCAGTGTTAAGTCAACCTCAGTTCACCAGTCAGTGTTAAGTCAGACCTTCAGTTCAGCAGTCAATGTTAAAGTCAGACCTCCAGTTCACCAGTCAGTGTTAAGTCAGACCTTCAGTTCACCCACCAGTCAGTGTTTAGTCAGACCTTCAGTTCACCAGTCAGTGTTAAGTCATGACCTTCAGTTCATCCATTAAGTTAAGTCAGACCTTCAGTTCACCATGTCAGTGTTAAGTCAGACCTTCAGTTCACCAGTCAGTGTTAAGTCAGACCTTCAGTTCACACCAGTCAGTGTTTAAGTATCAGACCTTCAGTTCACAGTCAGTGTTCAGTCAGACCGCCGTTCACCATTCAGTGTTAAGTCAGACCTCGTCACACGCATCGTGTAAGTCAACCTTCAGTTCAGCAGTCAGTGTAAAGTCAGACCTCCAGTTCACCAGTCAGTGTTAAGTCAGACCTTCAGTTCACCAGTCTGTGTTAAGTCAGACCTCCAGTTCACCAGTCAGTGTTAAGTCAGACCTTCAGTTCACCAGTAAGTGTTAAGTCAGACCTTCAGTTCACCAGTCAGTGTTAAGTCAGACCTTCAGTTCACCAGTCAGTGTTAAGTCAGACCTTCAGTTCACCAGTCAGTGTTAAGTCAGACCTTCGTTCCCAGTCAGTGTTAAGTCAGACCTCCGTTCACCAGTCAGTGTTTAAGTCAGACCTTCAGTTCACCAGTCAGTGTTAAGTCAGACCTTCATTCACAATCAGTGTAAAGTCAGACCTCCATGTTCACCAGTCAGTGTTAAGTCAGACCTTCACGTTCACCAGTCCTGGTTAAGTCAGACCTCCAGTTCACCATCAGTGTAAAGTCAGACCTCCAGTTTCACCAGTCAGTGTAAAGTCAGAACCTCCAGTTCACAAGTCAGTGTTAAGTCAGACCTCCAGTTCACCAGTCAGTGTTAAGTCAGACCTCCAGTTCACCAGTCAGTGTTAGGTCAGACCTCCAGTTCACCAGTCAGTGTAAAGTCAGACCTCCAGTTCACCAGTCAGTGTTAAGTCAGACCTTCAGTTCACCAGTCAGTGTTAAGTCAAACCTTCAGTTCACCAGTCAGTGTTAAGTCAGACCTTCAGTTCACCATTCAGTGCTAGTCAGACTTCAGTTCACCAGTCAGTGTTAAGTCAGACCTCCAGTTCAGCAGTCAGTGTTAAGTCAGACCTCTCAGTTCACCAGTCAGTTTTAGTAGTCAGACCTCCAGTTCAGCAGTCAGTGTTTAAGTCCAGACCCCCAGTTCACCAGTCAGTGTTAAGTCAGACCTTCAGTTCACCAGTCAGTTGTTAGTCAGACCTCCAGTTTCACCAGTCGTGTTAAGTCAGACCTTCAGTTCACCAGTCAGTGTTAAGAAGTCACCTCCAGTTCACCAGTCACAGTGTTAAGTCAGACCTTCAGTTCACCCATCAGTGTTAAGTCAGACCTTCAGTTCACCATCCGTGTTAAGTCAGACCTTCAGTTCACCAGTCAGTGTTAAGTCAGACCTCCAGTTCACCAGTCAGTGTTAAGTCAGACCTTCAGTTCACTAGTCAGTGTTAAGTCAGACATTCAGTTCACCAGTAAGTGTTAAGTCAGACCTCCAGTTCACCAGTCAGTGTTAGGTCAGACCTCCAGTTCACCAGTGTGTAAGTCAACGCTCCATGTTTCACCAGTCGTGTTAAGTCAGACCTTCAGTTCACCAGTCAGTGTTAAGTCAAACCTTCAGTTCACCAGTCAGTGTTAAGTCAGACCTTCAGTTCACCAGTCAGTGCTAAGTCAGACCTTCAGTTCAGCAGTCAGTGTAAAGTCAGACCTCCAGTTCACCAGTCAGTGTTAAGTCAGACCTTCAGTTCACCAGTCTGTGTTAAGTCAGACCTCCAGTTCACCAGTCAGTGTTAAGTCAGACCTTCAGTTCACCCAGTAAGTGTAAGTCAGACCTTCATTCACCAGTCAGTGTTAATCAGAACCTTTCAGTTCACCAGTCAGTGTTAAGTCAGACCTTCAGTTCAGCCGTCAGTGTTAAGTCAGACCTTCATTCACCAACAGTGTTAAGTCAGACCTCCAGTTCACCAGTCAGTGTTAATCCAGACCTTCATTTCACCAGTCAGTGTTAAGTCAGACCTTAGCAGTCAATCAGTGTAAGTCAGACCTCCAGTTTCACCAGTCAGTGTTAGTCACCTTCAGTTCACCAGTCTGTGTTAAGTCAGACCTCCAGTTCACCAGTCAGTGTAAAGTCAGACCTCCAGTTCACCAGTCAGTGTAAAGTCAGACCTCCAGTTCAGCAGTCAGTGTTAAGTCAGACCTCCAGTTCACCATTCAGTGTTAAGTCAGACCTCCAGTTCACCAGTCAGTGTTAGGTCAGACCTCCAGTTCACCAGTCAGTGTAAAGTCAGACCTCCAGTTCACCAGTCAGTGTTAAGTCAGACCTTCAGTTCACCAGTCAGTGTTAAGTCAAACCTTCAGTTCACCAGTCAGTGTTAAGTCAGACCTTCAGTTCACCAGTCAGTGTTAAGTCAGACCTTCAGTTCACCAGTCAGTGTTAAGTCAGACCTCCAGTTCAGCAGTCAGTGTTAAGTCAGACCTCCGAGGTTGCAGACCAAGTCAGTTTTAAGTCAGACCTCCAGTTCAGCGTCAGTGTTTAGTCAGACCCCCAGTTCATCACAGGCAGTCAGTTTCAGTCACTTCAGTTCACCAGTCATGTTAAGTCAACCTCCAGTTCACCAGTCAGTGTTAAGTCAGACCTTCAGTTCACCTTCGTGTTAAGTCAGACCTCCAGTTCACCAGTCGTGTTAGTCAGACCTTCAGTTCACCAGTCAGTGTTAAGTCAGACCTTCAGTTCACCCATCAGTGTTAATCAGACCTCAGTTCAACAGTAGTGTTAAGTCAGACCTCCAGTTCACCAGTCAGTGTTAAGTCAACCTTCAGTTCACTCAGTGTTAAGTCAGACCTTGAGTTCACCAGTCAGTGTTAAGTCAGACCTTCAGTTCACCAGTCATTGTTAGTCAGACCTTCAGTTCACAAGTCAGTGTTAAGTCAGACCTCCAGTTTTGAACCTCATTTAAGGCACTTCCCATGAGCGATTAGCTCTGAGCGATTTCCTGTTTTAAAGAGATTTTTCTGTTTTTAAGAGAATTGACAGCGTTAAAAAACTAAAGCGTTTATTAACTGTGGTTGCAGCCTAGTAAATGTACTAACCTAACACTATTTTATTTCTAGGAGGGTGCCTGTGTAAGTATTAATCACTAGTGTATTTTTATATTTTTTTTTACTACTTACTGCTTGAATAAGGTGGTGGAATTGTTTGAGTAACTCAAAGCACTGGATTACTAAACAAATACTTGTGTTTAAAAAACACTGTTACCTGTGGAGCGGGGGCTGGTAGGAGACAAAGGAAAGTTTTTTTTTTTTTTCTCTCCTCTCTCTGATTGGATGGGGGTGTAACTAATTGGTTTAAAATGGCTGAGGCCTGTTGGCTCTGGTTGGTTTTGAACCTCATTTAAGGCACTTCCCATGAGCGATTACTCTGAGCGATTTCCTGTTTTAAAGAGATTTTTCTGTTTTTAAGAGAATTGACAGCGTTAAACTAAAAGCCGTTTTAAACCAAGAAAGCGTTTTAAGAACAACACTAATTTCTCTGCTGTGTCCTCTGCTGTGTATGCTGTTTAGTATGGACATTTTTGTTGGGGCCGTGCAATGTGCATCCCTGCCGCATGTATGGGATCTTGGAGCAGCCGCCCCGGGGACCTATGTAGTGTCAGGTGTGAGTGGGTTGCCCATTTGGAATCTGAGGTACAGAGTCTAAGGGGTAAACTTGCAGCATTGCAGGACTTGGAAACCTGGGGGAAATGCAGGTACTGGCAGGGGCCAGTAAACTGGTGGGTGGAGATGGGGCAATAAGGTGGAAAGGAAGATAGATTTGTAAGGGTCACCAGGGGAATAGGGACGGAAGATAGGGGGGCTTCTTCCCAGCTGGTCGATCCCAACAGATTTGCCATTTTAGGTGAAGATGTGGAGGACGATGGCTCGGAAGCAGCATGTATGGAGCGGGCCTTTCCCTTGAGCACCCAGGGGACGGCCATCTCCAATACAGGGAGGGAGAACTGGGGGCTAGGAAGGATAGACAGGTGGTAGTGGTAGGGATTCTATTATTAGAAGGGTAGATAGGGTATCTGTCGCCAGGACCCTGCATGCCGAACAGTGTGTTGTCTGCCTGGTGCTAGGTTTTCGACATGTGGTGGATCGTGTAGACAGATTATTGGGGTGGGGCTGGGAGTGACCCGGCGGTCTTGGTTCACATTGGTGCCAATGACAAAGTTAGAGGTGGAGGTGAGGTCCTTAAAAATGATTTCCCGAGAATTAGGGGCCAAGTTAAAAGCAAGGACCTCCAGGGTAGTGATTTCAGAAATACTACCGCAGCCACGTGCTACGCTAGGGAGGCAACGGGAGCTCAGGAGTAAAATGCGTGGCTAAGAGAGTGGTGTAAGGAGATGGGTTTTGGGTTTTTAGAGACTGGGCTGACTTTTCTGTTGGCTACAGGCTCTTTAGTAGTGACGGATTGCACCTCAATGGTGGTGGTGCAACTGTTTTGGGGGAGAAGATGGCTAGGGGGTTGGAGGAGATTTTAAACTAGGTATGGGGGGGGAGGAACGTTTAACTACACAGGGGTAGATAGAGAAGTTAGTTATCTGGGGCTAGTAACCAACGGAGGGGGAGAGGAGGAGGGGGGAGCATAGAGATAGGAGCATGTAGACCATGTTGGAAGTAAATCAATTGATAATCTAAATGTATGTTTACAAATGCAAGGGTCTGGCGGAAAAACGGCGAACTTGAAATAATAGCGTAAAGGAAAGGTTGAATGTAATTGGTATAGCAGAATCATGGCTATATGATTCACACGACTGGACAGTAAATATTGAAGGGTACTCCTTATTTAGACATGACCGAGTTAATAAGAAAGGAGGAGGAGTGTATGTTCTGTATGTTAAACAGGAATTGAAGCCAAATTTAAAAGATGGAATAGATGGGGGAGCAAACGAGTGCGGCAGAAACATTATGGGTGGAACTGTGTACAGGAAGTAAGAAGTAGTGGTAAATTAATTGTTGGAGTGTGTTTATAGACCCCCAAATGCCGGGGAAGAGGTGAAATGAATCTCCCATATGCAGTTTGGCGAACGCTGCTGGTATGGGGCATGTTCTGTTATGGGGGATTTTAACTACCCTGAAATAGATTGGAGTAATGGAACTGCCAGCACCTCAAAAGGTATAAGTTCTTAAATTTCCTATATGACATTTTCTTTTCAACAGATGGTAACAGTTCCTACTAGAAAGAATGCGTTGTTGGATCTGGTGATATCTAATAACCCAGAGCTCATTTTGGAGATGAAGGTAATGGGAAGCTTAGGGAAATAGTGACCATGATTAGTGTCATTTAATATAGGTTGCAGAAAAACTAAAGTGCACTGGCTTAACAAAAACTTTTAACTTTAGGAAAGCTATTTTTATGCTTTTAAAGAATCGCTCCTGCTCATAGACTGGGGGGAACTGTTTCTAGGTAAGGATACTGAGCAGATGTGACCACTTTTAAAGGGATATTAAACTATAACATTTCCAAATCGGTACCTTTAGGAACAAGTGTAAAAAAATTAGGTCCACTCCTGCATGCTTAATGCTCAGGTAAAAAGGGAAATGGAAAAAAGAAAGGCTTTTTACAATTTTTGAAAGCAGAAGGCACAGAACAGGCTTACAGGGACTTCAAAGTTTAATAAAGAGTGCAAGAAAGCAATTAAACTAGCTAAATAGAAATGATACACGGATTGCCGAACAAAGCAAGTCCACAACCCCAAGATGTTTTTTAAGTATATAATGGTAAAAAAAATGAGACTGAGAATGTGGGACCATTAAATAATGGAGCTGAGGTGGTTGTAGAGGATGCCGAAAAGGCTAATCTGCCTAACCGTTTTTTAACAATCGGTTTTTTACTGTTGAGAATCCTTACAGTAGGGATTGTAACAATGTGCAGGGAGGAAAGAAGAGTCTTCACATTGGATAACAGAGGATATGGTACGGAATCAATTGACAAAGTTAATATCAATAAAGCGCCCAGGACCCGATGGATTGCATCCTAGGATTTTAAGAGACTTATGTTCAGTTCTAGCAAGACCACTGTTGTCTCATATCTTTTCAGATTCGCTTTTGTCTGGGGATGTGCGCTGGATTGGAAAAAAGCAATTGTAATACCAATATTCAAAAAGGTAGTCGTTCACAGCCTGGTAACTATAGACCTGTAAGCCTAACATCAGTGGTAGGAAGGTGAGGAAACTTTGTTAAGGGATCATAATCCTTGACTTTGTCTCAGAGATCATCTTATTAGTAGTAGTCACATGGATTTATGAGAAATAGATCATGCCAGACAATTTAATTGGTTTTTTATGAAGAAGTGAGTAAGAAGTTAGATTCGAGCACAGCTGGTGGATGTGGTATATTTTGATTTTGCAAAGCCTTTGATACTGGTGCCACATAGGCGACTAATGTATAACTAGGACTGTTGGGCCTGGAAGAAAACATTTGTTCATGGATAGAGAACTGGTTATTGGACCGTAAACAGAGAGTGGTTGGTTAAATGGAGCTACATTCTAATGTGGGCTAAAGTTCTAAGCGGAGTTCCTCAGGGTTCTGTACTGGGGCCCGCTTCTGTTTAATCTGTTTATAAATGACTTAGAAGGGGCATTGAAGCAAGGTCTCTGTGTTTGCTGATGACACTAAATTATGCAGAGCTTTGGAACTTCCAATGATGTGCAAGTGCTGCCAGCAGACCTGATAGATTATCAAATGGGCGCAAGAATGGCAGATGAGATTCAATGTTGATAAATGTAAGTGATGCTTTGGGATTTAATAATCCCTGTGCCACCTACAACATAAATACCTTGTGTTAAGTGCATCTGAAATGGAAAAAGATTGGGGTTTGGTAGATAACAAGACTTAGCTGTAGCAAAACAATGCCAGGTAGCACACAGCAGCTAGCAAGATATTGTCTTGTAATAAAGAGTGGAATGGAATCAAGAGAGAAAATATTATTCTCCCTCTTTACAAGCACTGGTAAGGCCACATTTGGAATATGCGGTGCAGTTTTGGAATCCCATATACAAAAGGGACATCTTGGAAATTGAGCAGTTCAGAAGGGCAACTAATTAATAAGGGGAATGGAGGGGCTTGATATATGCAGGCGATTAGCAAGTTAGGGCTGTTTACATTGGAGAAGCGGCGGTTGCGTGGGGACATGATAACCTTATACAAATATATTAATGGCCCATACAGTGAACTCTCTGGTGCATTGTTCACTAATAGGTCTAATCAGAGGACTCGTGGACATCCTTTAAGGTGTAAGAAAGAAGTTTTCATCTCACAGTTAGGAGAGGTTTTTTTACAGTGAACGGTGAACTGTGGAACTGTCTTCCAGCAGAGGTGGTAATGGCAAGTTCATTGAATACTTTAAAAAAGGCCTGGATAAGTTTCTAAACTAAAAAATATTGAGAATTACTGGTATAATGCATTTAGATCTGGTTGATCCAGGGTACTTTCCGATTGCCGTTTTGGAGTCAGGAAGAATTTTTTCCCCCCTTTTTTAGCTGGGGTTTTTTTGCCTTCCTCTGGATCAACTGTTAGGTAGGGTTAAAAAAAAAAAAAAAAAAAAGTGAATAGGTTGGACTTGATGGACGAATGTCTTTATTCAACCTTAAATTACTATGTTACTATGTTAGTTACCAGTCGTGTTAAGTCAGACCTCCAGTTCACGCAGTCAGTGTTAGTCAGACCTTCAGTTCACCAATCAGTGTTAAGTCAGACCTATTCAGTTTCAGCAGTAAGTGTTAAGTCACAGACCTCCCGTTCACCAGTCAGTGTTAAGTCAACCTCCCAGTTCACCAGTCCAGTGTTAAGTCAGACCTCCAGTTCACCAGTCAGTGTTAAGTCAGCCCTCCGTCCACGGTTATCAGATTAGTTCAGCAGTCAGTGGTTAAGTCAGCCCTTCAGTTCAGCATACTGTTTAAGTCAACCTCCAGTTCATTCCAGTCGTGTTAAGTCAGACCTCCAGTTCACCAGTCAGTGTTAAGTCAGACTTCAGTTCACCAGTCAGTGTTAAGTCGACCTCAGTTCACCAGTCAGTGTTAAGTCAGACTCAGTTCACCAGTCAGTGTTTAAGTCAGACCTTGAGTTCACACCACAGTGTTAGTCAGACCTTCAGTTCAGCAGTAAGTGTTAAGTCAGACCTTCAGTTCACCAGTCATTGTTAGTCAGACCTTCAGTTCACCAGTCATTGTTAAGTCAGACCTTCAATTCACCAGTCAGTGTTAAGTCAGACCTTCAGTTCAGCAGTAAGTGTTAAGTCAGACCTTCAGTTCACCAGTCATTGTTAGTCAGACCTCCAGTTCAGCAGTCAGTGTTAAGTCAGACCTTCAGTTCACCAGTCAGTGTTAAGTCAGACCCCCAGTTCACCAGTCAGTGTTAAGTCAGACCTCCAGTTCACCAGTCAGTGTTAAGTCAGACCTTCAGTTCACCAGTCAGTGTTAGTCAGCCCACCATACCAACCTCAGCAAACCACGTCCACATCTTTCTTTCAGTAAGAAGCAGGAGTACCTTTAAATGTTTGTTTCAGGTGAAAAAAAGGTCTAGGAATTCCCCTAATTGGGGGAGATGGGGAGAGTAGTTTCTTAAGGAGTGGCTTCTCAGTAATGGAGGTTTGTGGGGAAAGTGGCTTCTCAATGTATATAGGTTCGTACACACGTGCGATTGCGGGTGCCGACCCGCGGCGCACGATGTGTACGAACGTCCGTTTTGTGTAAAGTGTATGGGCACTTTATCGCCTGAAGTGGCCGTTTGGTTGGGGATCATTGCCCAACCGTCCAGATCTCTGAACAAGCTGCCGTTTCGGGCAATAAAGTGCCTATACACGATTGTTCATACAATCGTGCGGCAGGGGTTGGCAGCCGCGTCCGCAAGTGTGCACGGACCTTAAAGGGAATGTCCAACCCAAAAATAACTTATCTTTAAAATGTTTATTACCCCCCCAAACCCCATTTTCGCATGGGTAAAAGATTTCAAAGATGCCCCAGAACTTACTTACCTGACCCCGTGGCCCAGAAAATTCTGACGGCGGCCCTAAGCGAAACAAAATGTAAGCGCAGAGAAAGATAACATTAATGAAATTAAAGCTTGGTTAGATGTATTCAGAAATTCTTATTGGATATGATAAAATGAATTGTTTCTATTCTCATTCTTTGTCAGTGTGGAGATATAAAATAGCAGTATTTCTACTTAAAACAGTTGCCGAACTACAACAACTTGCATTCTTTCTGTAGCTGAAGGTTGGTGTTTAGGGTCTTCACAATAAAACTGAACCCATATTAAATCTACATGCTGCAGGGCTACGTATCACAGATCATTGAATGCAGTTCTGTATGGTAGCACTGTAACCAAGCAGCCTGCTTTATGCTTCTAATTAAACTACTGAGCAGACTATAACCATACTGATTTTACACATGTTCAGCTTTAAAGGTGAAAGGAAAGCGTCCGCAGACACATTGTCTATCAATAAAATATTCTCTTAATACCCCACGGGGGATATAGTTTACATGGAACTAAGTGGAATAAATGTCTGGAAAAGTCCCTGCAATGTTATAAATCTAATTTCTGTGCTCTCATCTTTTAATCTGCAATTAACTAATTACATTCTAATTAATCTTAGGATGCAATAAGTACAATGAACCCATCTAATTCATTAAACAGCTTACACTGGGCACTTACAGGTCACTCTGGTTTAATATCAGGAATATAGCAGAACTAATAGACAGGTAGCGGTGTGATGGGATGATAGTAATAATACACAGGTAGTGGTGTGATGAGATGATAGTAATAATAGACAGGTAGCGGTGTGATGGGATGAAGTACTAATAGACAGGTAGCGGTGTAATGAGATGATAGTAATAATAGACAGGTAGCGGTGTGATGGGATGATAGTAATAATAGACAGGTAGCGGTGTAATGAGATGATAGTAATAATAGACAGGTAGCGGTGTGATGGGATGATAGTAATAATAGACAGGTAGCGGTGTAATGAGATGATAGTAATAATAGACAGGTAGCGGTGTAATGAGATGATAGTAATAATAGACAGGTAGCGGTGTAATGAGATGATAGTAATAATAGACAGGTAGCAGTGTGATGGGATGATAGTAATAATAGACAGGTAGCGGTGTGATGAGATGGTAGTAATAATAGACAGGTAGCGGTGTGATGAGATGATAGTAATAATAGACAGGTAGCGGTGTGATGAGATGATAATAATAATAGACAGGTAGTGGTGTAATGGGATAATAGTAATAATAGACTGGTAGCGGTGTGATGAGATGGTAGTAATAATAGACAGGTAGCGGTGTGATGAGATGATAGTAATAATAGAGAGGTAATGGTGTGATAGGATGATAGAAATAATAGACAGGTAGCGGTGTGATGGGATGATAGTAATAATAGACAGGTAGCGGTGTGATGGGATGATAGTAATGATAGACAGGTAGCAGTGTGGTTGGATTATAGTAATGATAGACAGGTAGCGGTGTGATGGGATGATAGTAATAATAGACAGGTAGAGGTATGATCAGATTATAGTAATAATAACCGTGGCGTGTATGAGATGATAGTAATAATAGACAGGTAGCAGTGTAGATTGGTATGAAGTATCAATAGCAGGTAAGCGTGTTATGAGTGGTAGTAATATAGACAGGTACGGTGTGATTAGATATATTAAATAATAGACAGGTAAGCGGTGTGATGAGATGATAATAATAATAACATGAGTGGTGTCACTGGGATAATATTAGAATAATAGACTGGTATGCGTGTGATGAGATGGTAGTAATAATACTATGCAGGTGCGGTGTGATGAGATGATAGTAATAATAGAGAGTGAATGGTGTGATAGGAATATAGAAATAATAGACAGGTAGCGGTGTGTGGGATGATAGTAAAATAGACAGGTAGCGGTGTGATGGGATGATGTAGATGATAGACAGGTGCAGTGTGTTGGATTTAGTATGATAGACAGGTAGCGGTGTGATGGATGGAGAGTAATAATAGAGGTAGAGGTCAATGATCATATAGTATATAGACAGGTACAGTGTGAGGAGATGATATAAATAGACTGGTAGCGGTGTGATAAGAGATAGTAATAATAACAAGCCGTGAGGAGATGATAGTATAATACACAGGTAGCAGTGTGATGGATGATAGAATCATAGAAAGGTAGCGTTTGATGAGATATGTTATAATAGACAGGTAGCTGCGTGATGAGATTTATAGTAATAATAGACAGGTAGCGGTGTGATGAGATGATAGTAATAATAACAGGTAGCGGTGTAATGGGATGATAGTAATATAGACTGGTAAGCGGTGTGATGAGATGATGTAATAATAGAGAGGTAATGGGTGTGATGGGATGATAGTAACTAATAGACAGGTAGCGGGTGATGGATGATAGTAAGGATAGACAGGTAGCGTTGTATGGGATGATGTAATGATAGACAGGTATGGTGTATGGGATAGATAGTATGATGACAGGTAGCGGTGTATGTATAGTAGAGTAAGTATTTGAGGTTGATAAAGACATACGTCCATCCGTCCAACCCATCTAACATATCCTAATTTCTGCCTAACTGTTATCCAGAGGAAGGCAAAAAACCCCCACCAAATTTGAAGGGGGAAAAAATTCCTTCCTGACTCCAAGTGGCAATCGGAAATTTCCCTGGATCAACTATACTTTATGTATCAATACCAGTAACTTGCAACATTCCTTGTTTGCAGAAACTCATCCAGCTTTTTTTTTGAAACTGACCAATGAACCTGCCTCCTTACAACGTCCACTGGAACAGTTCCATAGCTTTAACCGTTCTCACAGTGAAAAACCCTTTCCGAGCTTGAAGCCTAAACCTTTTTTCTTCATCCTTAAGGGATGTCCTCGTGTCCTTTGACATTTTCTCCTCTTGGTGAACAGCCCCATAGTTTATTGTATGGCCCTTAATGTATTTTACACAGTATCATATCCCCCACGCAGCGCCTTTTCTCAGCGTACTAATTGTAACTTTTCCAGTCTCTCTCAAGTCAAGCTCCCCCAACCCCTTATTAATTTAGTTGCCCTTCTCTGAACCCTTTCCATTTCAAAGATGTCCTTTTTGTACACAGGATTCCAAAATTGCACGCATTCCAAATGAGGCCTTACCAATGCTTTGTAAAGAGGGAGAATTACATTTTCTCCCTTGAATCCATACCTCGCTTTATACAAAACAATACCATGCTGGCTCTGGCTGTTGCCGCCGCCCTGGCACTCGCTTGCTACACTTTAAGTTTGTTATCCACCAAAACTCCAAGATCCCTTTCCACAGGAATTCACTTAACACAGCCATTTATAGTAATAAGTAGCACAAGGATTTTTAAGTCCAAAATGCATCACCTTACATTTATCAAACATTGAATTCATCTGCCACTTAGCAGCCCAATGTGATAATCTATCTAGATCCCCTTGCAACATTGCACATCCTCTAAGTTTTTAATGGTCGACAAGTTTTTGTGTCGTCAGCAAACACGAAACCTTGTGACAATACCCACTTCCAAATCATTAATAAATAGATTAATAGAAGCGGACCCCCAACACAGAACCCTTTGGCACCCCCACTTAGCACTTTAGTCCATAATGATGAAGCCCCATTAACAACTACTCTCTGCATCCTATTCTTTAACCACTTTTCATCAATTGTACAAATGGTGACTCCCCAACCAAGACCTTAGCTTTCATAGTCGCCTATGGAAGACTGTATCAAAAGCCTTTGTCAAAATCCAAGTAAACTACATCTACTGCTATAACAGAGTCTAAAATTTCTACTTACTGCTCCTCATAAAGCCAAGCAAGTTAGTTTGACAAGATCTATTCTCCTAAATCCTGCTGGTTACTACTTATAATGTCAGTCATTGAAAATACTCTAGAACATGTTCCCTTATTAAACTTTCCAGGATCTCTCCCCACCACTGAAGTTAAACTTACTGGCCTGTAATTACCCGGCTGTGAACGACTACCCTTTTTGAATATTGGAATAACATCAGCCTTTTTCCAATCCGAGGCACACCACACGACCATGAGGGAATCACAAAAATAAGAAACAATGGCCTAGATAAAACTGAACTTAGCTCCCAAGTACCCTAGGATGTTTTTTATCCGGTCCAGGATTATTTACTAATATTAACCTTATTAGTCTTTCTGTACCATATCCTCGGTTAACCAAAGTGAACTTGAATCTTGTATAACCTTTATTGCTACTACTCTATGATAATCTGTACTTGGATCTTCTATAGTGTATACAGAGGGAAAAAAATTATTCAAACATTTGCTTTAGCTCCGCCATCCTCCGTAACTAACTTATCCCCATTATTAATGGTGCACACTTCTCAGTCCTCATCTTCTTACTATTATATCTTAAAAAAAGTTTAGGCTTAGTGATGCTTTCTTCAGCTATCCTAACTTCATTATTAATTTTACTAGTTGATTGCTTCTTACAGTTTTTATACTCCCTAAAGGGCCCTTTCCGTTCTCTCTGCCTTAACGGTTTTAAAATGCCTTTTTCTTCCTTACCATTTGCCTCTTAACATCAGAATTCAGCCACATGGGCGGATTTATTTTTTTTACATTTTTTTCCCAAGGGTATAAATTTAGATTGTGAACTGGCTTAAAATCCCCTTGCACACGTCCACTTCTGTTCAGTACCTTTACCTGATAATACATTATCCCAGTTGACATTCGAGAGACTGCTTTTAACCTGGAAAATTTGCTTTCCTTGAAATTAGTATAATAGACAGGTAGCCGTGTGAGGAGATGATAGTAATAATAGACAGGTCCATTGTGATGGGATGATAGTAATCATAGAAAGGTAGCGTTGTGATGAGATGATTGTTATAATAGACAGGTAGCGGCGTGATGAGATGATAGTAATAATAGACAGTTAGCGGTGTGATGAGATGATAGTAATAATAGACAGGTCGCGGTGTAATGGGATAATAGTAATAATAGACTGGTAGCGGTGTGATGAGATGATAGTAATAATAGAGAGGTAATGGTGTGATGGGATGATAGTAATAATAGACAGGTAGCAGTGTGATGAGATGATAGTAATAATAGACAGGTAGCGGTGTGATGATATGATAGTAATAATAGACAGGTATCGGTGTGTATGGATAATAGTAATAATAGACTGTAAGCGGTGTGAGATGATAGTAATAATAAGAGTAGCGTTGTGAAGAGATGATAGTAATAATAACAGGTAACGGTGTGATGAGATGATAGTAATATAGACAGGTAGTGGTGTGATGGATGAAGTAATGATAGACAGGTAGCGGTTGTAATGGGATAATAGTAATAACTAGACAGGTAGCGTGTGTGATGAGATGATATTAATAATACACATGTACTGTTGTATAATGATATAAATAATAGACGGTAGCGGTGTGATGATAGGTAGTAATAGACATGTAGCGGTGTGATGAGATGGAATAATAATAGACGGAGCGGTGTGATGATATGATAGAATAATAGACAGGGTAGCGTTGTGATTGAGATGGTAGTAATAATAGACATGTAGTGGTGGATGGGAGATAGTAATAATAACACAGGTAAAAGTGTGATGAATGATAGTATAATTCAGGTAGTGTGTGTATGGATGATAGTAATGATAGACGGTAGCGGTGTGTGGGATGATAGTAAGGAAGACCGGTAGCGGTGTTGATGAGATGAAGTAATAATACACAGGTAGTCGGTGTGATGAGAATGAAGTAATAATAAAGAAAGGTAACTTGTTGTGATTATCTATAAGTAATAATAACAGGTAGCGGTGTGATGGGATGAAGTAAATAATAGACGGGTAGTGGTGTGATAAGATGATAGAATACAGACGTAGCGGGGTGATGAGATTATAATAATAGACATGTAGCGGTGTGATGGGATGAATAGTAATAATAGACTGGTAGCGGTGTGATGAGAGATAGTAATATAGAGAGGTAGCGTGTGTGAAGAGATATAGTAATAAATACACAGGTAACGGTGTGATGAGATTATGTAATATAGACAGGTAGCGGTGTATGAGATGGTAGTATAATAGACAGGTAAGGCATTGTGATGAGATGGAGTTAATAGCAGGAGGTAGCGTGTGATGATATGATAGTAATAATAGACAGGTAGCGGCGTGATGAATGATAGTAATATAGACAGGTAACGGTGTGATGATATGATAGTAATAATAGACAGGTAGCGGTGTGTGGGATGATAGTATAATAGACGGGTAGTGGTGTGATAAGATGATAGTAATAATAGACAGGTAGCGGTGTGATTAGATGATAGTAATAATACACAGGTAACGGTGTGATTGAGATGATAGTATAATAGACAGGTAGCGGTGTGTATGGGATGATAGTAATGATAGACAGGTAGCGGTGTGATGAGATGGTAGTATAATAGACAGGTAGCGGTGTGATGAGATGGTATAATAATAGACAGTACTGTGTGTATGATATGTAGTAATATAGACAGGTAGCGGTGTGATGATATGATAGTAATAATAGACGGTAGCGGTGTGATGGGATGATAGTAATAATACACAGGTAAAAGTGTGATGAGATGATAGTAATAATAGTCAGGTAGTGGTGTGATGGGATGATAGTAATGATAGACAGGTAGCGGTGTGAATGGATGATAGTAAGGATAGACATGTAGCGGTGTGATGAGATGATAGTAATAATACACAGGTAGCGGTGTGATGAGATGATAGTAATAATAGACAGGTAAGCGGTGTGATGAGATGATAGTAATAATAGACAGGTAGTGGTGTGATGGGATGATAGTAATGATAGACAGGTACGGTGTATAGTATAGTAATGTATAGTATTTGAGGTTGAATAAAGACATACGTCCATCCAGTCCAACCCATCTAGCAATATCCTAATTTCCTGCCTAACTGTTGATCCAGAGGAAGGCAAAAAACCCCCACCAAATTTATGAAGGGGGAAAAAATTCCTTCCTGACTCCAAGTGGCAATCAAAAATTTCCCTGGATCAACTATACTTTATTATCAATACCAGTAACTGCAACTTCCTTGTTTGCAGAAACTCATCCACTTTTTTTGAAACGACCATGAACCCCATTACAAGTCCACTGGAAGACAGTTCCATAGCTTTATACCGTTCTCACAGTGAAAACCTTTCCAGCTTGAAGCCAAACCGTTTTTTCTTCAAGTCTTAAGGGATGTCCTCTGTGTCCTTTGACATGTTCTCTTGGTGAACAATGCCCCAGATTAGTTTATTGTATGGCCCGTAATGTATTTATACACAGTAATCATATCCCCCACGCAAGCGCCTTTTCTCCAGCGTACATAATTGTAACTTTCCAGTCTCTCTCATATTCAAGCTCCCCCAATCCCTTATTAATTTAGTTGCCCTTCTCTGAACCCTTTCCAATTTCAAAGATGTCCTTTTTGTTACACAGGATTCCAAAATTGCACTGCATATTCCAAATGAGGCCTTACCAATGCTTTGTAAAGGGAGAATACATTTTCCTCCCTTAATCCATACCTCGCTTTATACAAGGCATACCATGCTGGCTCTGGCTGTTCCCGCCTGGCACTGCTTGCTACCTTTAAGTTTGTTATCCACCAAACTCCAAGTCCCTTCCAACAGGATTCACTTAACACAGAGCCATTTTATGTATTAAGTAGCACAAGGATTTTTAAGTCCAAAATGCATCACCTTCCATTTATCAACATTGATTGTTCATCTGCCACTAGCAGCCCAATGTGATAATCTATCTAGATCCCCTTGCAACGATTGCACATCCTCTGAGTTTTTAATGGTCGACAAAGTTTTGTGTCGTCAGCAAACACGAAACCTTGCTGACAATACCCACTTCCAAATCATTAATAAATAGATTAAATAGAAGCGGCCCCAACACAGAACCCTTTGGCACCCCCACTTAGCACTTTAGTCCTATGATGAACCCATTAACAACTACTCTCTGCATCCTATTACTTTAACCAATTTTCTATCCATGTACACATGTGACTCCCCAGACCAACGACCTTAGCTTATTCATTAGTCGCCTATGGGAGACTGTATCAAAAGCCTTGCAAATCCAAGTAAACTACCTATGCTACTAACGCTATACCAGAGTCTAAATTTCTCTTACTACTCCTCATAAAAGCCAAGCAAGTTGTTTGCAAGATCTGATTCCTCCTAAATCCATGCTGGTTACTACTTATAATGTCAGTCCTTGAAACATACTTAAACATGTTCCTTTATTAACTTTTCCAGGATCTCCCCACCACTGAAGTTAAACTTACAGGCCTGTAATTACCCCGCTGTGAACGACTACCCTTTTTGAATATTGGGAATAACATCATCATTTTCCAATCCAAGGCACACCACCGGACATGAGGGATCATCAGCAAAAATAGAAACAATGGCCTAGATACAACTAACTTAGCTCCCTAAGTACCCTAGGATGTATTTATTCCGGCCAGGAGATTTACTAATACTTAACCTTATTTAGTTCTTTCTGTACCATATCCTCGGTAACCAAACTGAACTTGAATCTTATTACCTTTATTTGCTACATATAACTCTATGATATCTGTACTTGGATCTCTATAGTGTATACAGAGAAAAAATTATTCAGGACATTTGCTTTATCGCCTTCCTCCTGTACAACTTTCCCATCCCCATTATTAATGGTGCCACATTCTCAGTCCTCATCTCTTACTATAAATATAACTTAAAAATGTTTAGGCTTAGTGATGCTTTCTTCAGCTATCCTAACTTCATTATTAATTTTAGCTAGTTTGATTGCTTTCTTACACTCCTTGTTACAGTTTTTATACTACTCCCTAAAGGCCCTTTCCTTCCCGCTCGGCCTTAACAGGTTTAAATGCCTTTTTGCTTCCTTACCATTTGCCTCTTACATCAGAATTCAGCCACTTGGGCCGGATTTATTTTTTTCATTTATTTCCCAATGTATAAATTAGATGTGAACTGGCTTAAACCCCCTTGAAAACACGGACAACACTTCGTGTTCAGTACCTTTACCTTATAATACATTATCCCAGTTGACATTCTGAAGAGCTGCTTTTAACCTGGGAAAATTTGCTTTTCCTGAAATTATGTCTTTGTTAACCCAGCGCACTTTTCCTTTCGATAACAAGTCTAAATTTCACTATTCTCTGTCACTATCCCCTAAGCCTCCAGTTACCTTTATATCTATAATGCGCTCCCCACAATGTTGATATTACCAGATCCAACAGAGCTCCTTTTCTAGTAGGAACCTCAACCACCTGTGAGAGAAAATTATCCTGCAGCAAATTCAGGAACTCATCGCCTTTTTCTGTGATGGCAGTTCAACCACAACCAACAATGTCAGGGTAATTGAAGTCCCCCATAATGAGCACACACACCAATCATGTCAGGGTAAATGAGTCCCCCATAATGAGCACACTCCCCAACTTGCCGCCTTGCCAACTGCCTATGAAGTTGACTCACCTCCTCTCTGCTAGCATTTGGCGGCTTATAGCAGCCCAACAGCATTACCCACCCACCCATAATTACCAACCCTACCCCTATCCTGTTGCTAATTCCACCCTAATGCCTCCACTTTATCATCCATATATGGTGATGGGTTGATAGTATAATAGACGGTAGAGGTTATGATCATGAATTATATTAATAATAGATCATGTAGCAGTGTGAGAGATGATAATAAATTCGATCTGGTAGCCGGTTGATAAGCATGATAGTAATAAATAGACAGCCGTGTGCAGGAGATTTACGTAATAAAATACACAGGTTAGTCAGTGTGATGGGATGATAGTATCATAGAAGGTAGACGTTGTGATTAATTATTAGTTATAATAGACAGTAAGCGGTGGTGGATGGATAGTAATGATAGACACCGTAGTGGTGTGATGATATGATATGTAATATACACATGTGCGTGTTGATTAGAGATAGATATAATACAGGTAGCGGTTGTGATGATATAAGTATAATAACAGTAGCGGTGTTGATGTAGATGATCGTAAAAATAGACAGGTACAGGGCATGTGATAATATGATAGTAACTAATAGACAGTTAGCATTGTGATGTGATAAAGTATATATAGACTGGGGGTGTGATGAGATGATAGTAATATAGACAGGTAGCGGTGTGATGGGATGAAAGTAATGATAGACTGGTAGCGTTGATGGAATGATAGCAATAATAGACAGGTGAGCGTGTGAATGAGATGTAATAATAATAGACAGTAGTGGTTGATGGGATGATAGTAATAATAGACAGGTAGCGGTGTTGTGGGATGATAGTATAATAGCAGTAGCGTGGTGTGATGAGATGGGTATACAATAATGACAGGTTCAGTGTGTGATGGGATGAAGTCAATAGACCGGTAAATGGTGTGTATGGGATTGAGATTAATAATCAGACAGGTAGCGGTGGTTATGAGATCAGATGTAATAATAATGACATAGTGGTGTATGGAATGATAGTAATAATAGACAGGTAAGGGTGTGATGGTGATGTAAAATAGATACTCGATGGATTATAAATATACAGTAGCGGTGTATCAGATGATAGTATAATAGACTGAGGGTATCAGTGTAGTATATTACATTGTGTGTGAGATGATGGAAATAGCCTGGTATCTTGTGATAAGATGATAGTAATAATAGACGGCTAGTCGTGTGAGTGGATGATATCTATATACATAGGTAGCAGTGTGAGATATGAATAGTATAATGACAGGTAGCGTTGTATGGAGATTGATAGTAATAATAGACAGGTAGCGTGTGTGATGAATGATAGTATAATAGAACAGGTATACGGTGTGATTGATATGATCGTACTAATGACATGTAGCGGGTGATGAGATGATAGTAATAATAAACAAGTGAAGCTGCGTTGATTGGATAATAGTATAATAGACTGGTAGCGGTGTGATGAGATGATAGTAATTAATAGACAGTATGCGTGTGATGGATGATAGTAATGATAACACGGTAGCGGTGTGATGTAGATGATATATAATACACAGTATGGTGTGATGATAGTAATAATAGACATGTAGCAGTGTGATGAATGATTAGTATAATAAAGGTAGCGGTGTGTGATGTATATGATAGTAATATAGACAGGTACGTGTGATGGATAATATAATAATCGTACTGGTAGGGTTGATAGATGATAGTAATAATAGAGAGGGTTGAGCGGGTGAATAGATGATAGTAATAATACCAGGTTAACTGTGTTATGATGAATATAGTAAAAAGTACAGGTAGTGGTTGATTGGGATGATAGTAATGATAGACAGGTAGCGGTGTAATTGGGATAACTAGTAATAATACGGTAGCGGTGTGATGAGATGATAGTATAATACACATGTAGCGGTGGTGATGAGATGATGAAAATAATAGAAAGGTAACGGTGGTGATGATTGATAGTAATAATAGACAGGTAGCGGTGTGATGGGATGATAGTAAATAATAACGGTAGTGGTGTGATAACGGATGATATATAATAAGACAGGTAAGTCGGTTATGATGATGTGTTAAGTAATAAGACATGTAGCGGTGCTGATGGCGAGATAGTAATAATAGACTGTAGGGCGTGTGATGAGATGATTCGTAATAATAGAGATTTTAGCGGTGTTAAGAGATATAGTAATATCCACAGTTACGTGTTGATAGATATGATAGTAATAATACGCAGTAGCGGTGTGATGAGATGGGTAGTATAATAGACAGGTAGCCGGTTGATGAGATGGAAGTAATAACGGACACGTACGTGTGGATGATATGATAGTAAATAGCCAGGTAGCGGCGTGATAGATGAAGTATACGAGACAGGTCAGTTGTGATATGATAGTAATAATAGACATGTAGCGGTGTGATGGATGATGTATAATAAGACCAGGTAGGGTGTGTAACGATGATAGTTAATAATAGACATGTAGCGGTTGTGATTAGATGATAGTATAATCCCACCAGGTACGGTGTGCAATGAGATGATAGTAATAATAGACGGTAGCGGTGTGATGGAGTGATAGTAATGATATGACAGGTAGCGCGTGTGATGAGATGGTAGTATAATAGACAGGTAGCGGGTTGTGATAGACGGTAGTAATATAGACATGTAGGCGGTGTGATGATATGATAGTAATAATAGAACAGGTAGCGGTGTGAATGATATGATAGTAATCATAGCAGTAGCGGTGATGGGGATGATATATAATACACAGTAAAAGTGTGATGAGATGATAGTAATAATAGACAGGTAGCGGTGTGATGGGATGATAGTAAATGATAGTACAGGAGCGGTGTGAATGGAGATATTAAGGGATAAGACAGTAGTCGGTGTGATGAGAAAAGATAGTATATACACAGGTAGCGGTGGATGAGATATAGTAATAATAGACATGGTAGCGTGTGTATGAGAGAATAGTAAATAATAACAGGTAGCGGTTGTGATGGGGATAGTAAATAATAGAACATGTAACGGTGTGATGATATATAGTATAATAACAGGTAGCGGTGTGCGGATGATAGTAATAAAGCTGGTAGTGGTTGATAGGAATGATAGTAATAATAGACAGGTAGGCGGTGTGATGAGATGATAGTTTTAATGACAGGTACGGTGTGATGGGATGATAAGTAATAATATGACGGTAGCGGTGGTGATGGATGATAGTAATAAGAGACGGGTAGCGGTGTGATGAAGGGTAGTACTGATAGACATGTACGTGTGGTGATGGGATAATAGTAATAATAGACCCATGTGCGGTGTGATGATGATAGTAATAAATAACAGGTAGGCGTGTGATGAGATGATAGTAAATAATAGACGGTAGCGTGTGATGGGATGATAGTAAATGAAAAGCCGGTATGCGGTTGTGGATGAGATGGTAGTAATAATAGACAGGTACCCTATTGTATTGTATTACCATCTGTGTGTTATTCATTGAGCACACTAGACATATATTTTATCATTTAATGGGCTCCCCGTAGTTATAGGCCGAGAGGTGGGTTTCTATCCGTGGGAATCTTGTAATGTTTTATATGACGATGAGTTCAGCAGTTCTAGTTTCTAAGCCATCGCTCGCATAAAAGTATTTTGTTGGTGTGTATATTCCCCAGCTACTGATCATTTTGGTTAACCTGTAGACGTATAAACAGTGACTGTACACTAACCAATAACACATTAGACTGTATATAATACTGGACTGTACACCGTACCAATAACACATTAGACTGTATAAAAAAAAAAGAAAATACTGGACTGCACACAACCAATAACACATTACCTGTATATAACCCTGGACTGTTACACTACCTACAGCATTCCATATAACTATTCCACTCCTACACATTACCGTATAATACTGGACTGTACACTAACCAATAACCTGACCTGTAATAATACTGGAACTGTTACACTAACCAATAACACATTAACACCTGTAATAATACTGGCGTACACTCGCATAACACCTAATACCGATTAAGTGGTAGTACTACCAATAACTACACTGTATATAATAACTGGACTGTACCTAACCAATACACCTTAGACTGTATATAACACTGGACTGTACACTGTACCAAATACACATAACTGTATATACACTGGACTGTACACTGTACCAATAACACATTAGACATGTTATAAATACAGGACTGTACACTGTACCAATAACCCTTACAACTGTATCTAATACTGGACTGTCACTACAATAACACATTAGACGTGTATAATAATCTTGACTGTAACCGTACCATAACCATACAATCGTATATAATACTGACTGTACACAGTAACATAAACTTATGACTGTATATAACACGGACTGTACAACCGTACCAATAACAGCATTACACTTACCTGATAAATACTGGACCTGTTACACTAACCAATAACCATAGACTGTATAATAATACTACTGGACTGTACACTAACCAATAAACATTACACTGTATATAATATGGACTGGTACACTCACCAATTACACATTATACTGTCATACATACCGTGGACTGTAAACACGCGTACCCTAGCAATACACATTAGACGTTATAGTATCGCACTGGACTTACACTACACCAATAAACATTATATACTGTATATATACTGGACACTGTAACAACCGTACACTAACACTTAGACTGTATATGAACCTGGACTGTACCACTAACCAATAACACAATTACACGATACTGAATCTACTGGACTGTACCTAACCATACACATTAGACTGCTATATAACACTGGAGGCTGGTAGCATACCATTCGAGGGAACGTGATATATAAGCCTGACCTTCAGAAACACTTGCACTGTATATCACTGACTGGTACACTGTAACTCATATAACACACTTCACTGTATATAAACTGGCTGTCACAACGCTAACAATAACATTACTCTGTATATAACTCGACGGTACACCGTAACCAATACACATTAGACTGTATTATACTGGCCTGTACACGTACCAATCAACCTTATGTTATAGGACTGACCGTACATAACTACTGTTAACTGGACTGTACACTAACCAATAACAACTAATACTGTAATCAAATACTGGACTGTACACTAATCATAACACATTATACTGTATTAAACTGAACTGTACAACCGTCCAATAACACATTAGACGTATATAATCTGAAGACACACGTACCAATACACCAGTAGACTGTATAATATCTGGACTGTACACCTTACCATACACATTACACTGTATAATCTGGACTGTACCACCTGTACCAATACACCATTAGACTGTATATACTAAGATGGACTGTACACCCGTACCATAACACATTATACTGTAGAATATAATACTGGACTGTACACCGTACCAATAACCCATTATACTGTATATAATACTGGACTGTACACCGTACCTATAACAACATTAAGACTGTAATATAACCTGGCTGTACACGTACCAATAACACATTATACTTTGTATAACTGGACTGTACAACCGTACCTATAACAACATTAGAACTGTATATAACACTGGCTGTACACTAACATAACACATTAGACTGTATATAATACGGGACTGTACACCGACCAATAACCCTTAGCTGTATATAATACTTGGACTGTACACTAAACCCAATAACACTTATACTGTATAAACACTGGACCTGTACACCGTACCAAATACCAAGCCATAGACTGTTATAATACTGACTTACACTGTAACCAATAACACATTAGACTGTATATAATACTGGACTGTACACAGTAACCAGAACACATTAGACTGTTATAGCATACTGACTGGTACAACCGTACAATACCATTACCACATGTAATATATCCTGGAACTGTACACCGACTAATAACCACTAGACTGTTATACACCTGGACTGTACAACCGGTACCCATACACATTAGACGTATATAATACTGGACTGTACAGCTGTACCAATAACACCTTAGACTGTATATAATACTCGCTGTACACCCGACCAATAACACATTAACTGTATATAATACGGGACTGTACAACTAACCGAAACGACATTAACTGTATACTATACTGGACTGTAACAACCGTGACCAATAACACATTACACTGTATACTAATACTGGACTGTAGCACTGTACCAATAACACTTAGACTTATATATATCGGACGTACACTAACCATAACACATTATACTGTATATAATACTAGGACGCTACACTGTACTAATACCAACATTATACTGTAATATAAACTGGACTGGTACACCGTCACCAATAACACATTCACTGTATATAATACTGGACTGTACACCGTACCATAACACATTAGACTTATATAATACTGGACTGTCCACTACCATAACACATTCACCGTGATATATCTGGACTGTACTACCAACAATTAACACATAGACGTCTATATATGGACTGTACCACTGTACATAACACTTACACTGTATAGTAATACTGGAACTGTACACGTACTATAACACATTACACTGTATTAATTACTTGAACTGTACACCGTACTAATAACACATTACACATGATATAATCTGTACTGTAACACCGTACCAATAACACATTGACTGTATATAAATACTGGACGTACAACGTACAATAACACATTACTGATTATGTATCACTGGACTGGTACAACCGTACGAAAACACATTACACTGTATATATACTGGACACTGTACCTAACCAATACACATTAACACTGTATATACGAACTGGACTTTACACTATACCAATACCACATTACACTGTATTAAATACTGGACTGTACAACCGTATAATAACACATTACCTGTATAATAATACTAGGACTGTACACATGTACCAATAACACAGTTAGACTGTATATAATACTGGATGTACACTAAACCAATAACACATTATACTTTATATACACTACTACCGTACCATGACCTTCTGATAATCGACTGTAAACAATCCCGACATAACACATTACACTTATATAATACTCGGACTTTACAACCCCCGTACCAATAAACACATTATACTGTATCTAATCCTGGACTGTACACCTACCAATAACACATTAACGGATATAATACTGGACTGTACACTAACCAATACACATTTCGACTTTAATACTGGACTGTACACGTAACCTAATCAACCATTAGCCACTGTATATCATACTGACTGTACACTAACCAATAACACATTTAACTGTATATAATACTGGAGACTGTGTACCCGTACCATAACACCTTAGACTGTAATAATACTGGACTGTAACCCACCAATAACCACTACGACTGTATATAATACTGACTGTACACTAACCAATCACCTTAGCCTGTTATATCTGGACTGTACACCAACCAATAACCTTCATACTGTCTATATATACTGGACTGTACACCCGTCCAATAACACATTAGATGTATATAATCGACTGGCCTGTAACACCGTAACATAACACATTAGACTGTATATAATACTGGACTGTCAACCGTACATTACCACATTAACTGTATATAAAACGTGGACCTGTACACCCGTCCTAATAACACCTTAGACTGTATATATACGGCATGTACACGTACCAAACAAATCTATCTACCTGCTTCCCACCAATAACACATTAGACATGTATAAATACTGGACCTGTAACATCCGTACATAGACACATTAGACTGTTATATATACATGGACTGTACCCGTAACAATACACATTAGCTGTATATCAATACTGGACTGTTACACCGTACCCATAACACTTAGACGTGTATATACTTGCTGTACACTACTACCAATAACACATTAGACTGTTATTAATACTGACTCTACAACCGTACCAATAACACATAGACTGTATAAAAACTGGACCTGTACCCGTACCAATAAACACAAGACTTATATAATACTGGACTGTACACCGTACCACTACACATTAGACTGAATACCAATACTGGACTGTAAACCGCATAACACATTAGACTGTCTATAATACTGGACGGTCACGTAACCATAACCATTAGACTGTATAGAATCTGGACTGTCCACCGTCCCAATAACACTTAACTGTATATAACACTGGACCCGTACACGTACCTATAAACACATTACACTGTAATACTGGACTGTACACTAACCAGTAACACCTTATACTGTATATATACTGGACGGTAACACCGTCCCAATAACCATTAACTGTAATTTAATACTGGACTGTACACCGTACAATAACACATTACACTGTTATATAATACTTGACTGTACAAACAAACCCGTGCCAATCCACATTAGACCTGTATTAATACTGGAGGACTGTACACCGTACCAATAACACATTAGACTGTATCTAACACTGGACTGTACAGGTACCAATACACATTAGCTGTAATAATACTTGGAGCTGTACCACCATAAAAATATTCGTACCAATAACACATTAACTGTATATAATACTGGGACTGTACACTACCATAACACTAGACTGTATAAATCTGAACGTACACTAACCAGTAAACACATTAGACTGATTAATACTGGACTTTACACATTATCCAGAATAACACATTAACTGTATATATAACTGTACGTACACCTGTACCAATAACACATTAGACTGTATATAATACTGGACTTGTACACTAACCAATAACACATTCGACCGTATTAATACTGGACGTACAAAAAAAAAACCGTACCAATAACACATTACACTGTCTATGAACACTGGACTGTACACCGTACCAATAACACATTAGAACTGTATATAATACTGGACTGTACACCGTACATATAACACACATTAGAAACTGTATAATAATCCTGGACTGTACACTACAATAACACATTACACTGTATATAATACTGACTGTACACCGTACCAATACACACTTAGACTGTATATAACACTGGACTGTACCCCGTACCAATAACCATTTAGACAGACTGTTTATAATAATGACTGTACACCGTCCAATAACACATTAGACTGTATTAATACTGGACTGTACACCGTCACCAATAACACATTAGACTTATATAATCCTGGACTGTACCCGTACCTATACAGACATTAGGACTGGTATATTAACGGACGTGTACACCGTACCAAATACACATTACACTGTATATATAACTGGACTGTACACCGTACCAAACACATTAGACTGTATTAATACGGACTATGTACACCGTACCATAACAATTAGCCTGGTAATACCATACTGGACTGTCCACCTTACTATAACACATTTAGACTGTTATAAACTGGAACTGTACACCGTACTATAACACATTATACCTGTCAATAACACATGGACTGTTACATTGAGACACGTAGACTGTATATAATACTACTGGACTGACACCGTACATAAACACATTAGACTGTATATATCCTGGACTGTAACATTACCCGTACCAATAACACCATTAGACGGTATATTAATACTTGACCTGTACACCGTACCAATTACACTTAGAGAACTGTATCTAACCCTGGACTGTACACCGTCCAATAACACATTGACTGATATTAATACTGGACTGTACAACCGTGCAATACCACATTAGACTGTAATATCAAACAGGACTTTACACCGTACCAATAAACATATACTGTAATATAATACTACTGGACTGTAACAACAAACGTACCAATAACCACATTAGACTGTATATAATAAATACGGAACTGTCACTAACCAATACACATTACACGTATTCATACTTGGACTGTCACCGTACCAATACCCATTATACTGTATATAATAACTGGACTGTACAACCGTACCAATTACACATTAGACTGTATATAACAATGGACTGTACACCGTTCCAATAACCTTAGACTGTATATAATCTGACTGTACAAACGTGCCAAACCCATTAGACTGTATTATTAATACTGGACGTACACCGTTCCCACTAACACATTAGCCTGTAATTAAACAGGACTGTACAAACCGTACCAAAACACATTAGACTGTTATACACTGGACTGTACATACACCGTACAAATAACAGCATTAGACTGTATATAATACTGGACTGTACACTAACCAATACACATTACAAAACTGTATATAATACGGACGTACACCGTACCATAACCATTAATACTGTTATAATACTGACTGACAGCCGTACCCAATAACACTTAGACTTATATAACACTGGGTGGGTACTAGTACACCTACCAATACACCATTAGACTGTATAAATACTGGACTTAACAACTAAACCAATCAACATTCACTGTATATAATACTGACTGTACTGTACACCGTACCAATAAACATTAGACTGGGTATATAAACACTTGACTGTACACACCCAATAACACATACCCTGTAGATAATACTGACTGTACACCGGCCCAATAACACATTATAACGTATATAATACTGGACTGTAACACCGTACCAATAACACATTAGACTGATTTAATACTGGACTGTCACCCCGCCAATAACACATTAGACTGTATATTAACACGGCTGTACAACAACAACCGTACCTATAACACTTAGAACTGTATATAACACTTACTGTACAACACCGTACCAATAACACATTAGACTGTATATAATACTGGGACTGTACACTAAACCAATACCACAATTTACACTGTATATATAATCCTGGATGTACACCGTACCAATAACAATTAGACTGTATATAAACTAGACTGTACACTACCATAACACATTACACTGTAATATAAGACTGGACGTAACACAACCGTACCAATAACACATTTCCTGTAATATAATAGCTGGACGTACACAGTAAAACCAATAACACATTAGACTGTATAATAATACTGGATTGTACACCGTCCAATACCACATAGACTGTAAATATACACTAAGACTGTCCACTGTACCAATAACACATTAACTGTATATATACTGGACTGTTAACACCGTACTATAACACATTACACTGTTATCATATCTGGACTGTACACGAACCCTAACACATTAGACTGTATATAATACTGGACTGTTACACACAACCGTGCCTAAACACATTGCACTGTATATATACTGGACTGTACAACAAAAACACCGGACCAATACCACATTAAATACTGTATATATACTGGACTGTCACTGTACCAATAACACTAGAACTGTATATAACACTGGACTGTACAACCGTACAATAACCATTAGACTGTATATAATACTGGACTGTACACACAGACCGAATAACACATTAGACTGTATATAAACACTGGCCTGTACCCACTAACCAACACATTAGACTGTATATAATACTGGGACTTACACCGTACTAATAACACATTAGCTGTATATATACTGGACTGTACACAGTAACCATAACACATCACTGTATATAACAACTGGACTGTACACACCGTACCAATAACACAATTAGACTATATAAGACTGGACTGTACACTGTCCAATAACACCTTAGACTGTATATAACACTGGACGGTACACTAACCAATAACACATAGACTGTATATAACAACTGGGACTGGACTGTACACACCGTACCAATACACTTATCTGTATCTAACACTGGACTGTACCGTACCATAACACATTAACTGTTATACATGGACTGTAGCAAACCCGTACCAATAACACATTAGATGTATATATACTGACTGTACAAACCGTACCAATAAACATTAGAACTGTATATAACATAGACTGTCACCGTACCATACACATTAGACTGTATATAATATGGACGTACCTGTACAATACACATTAGACTGTATATAACCTAGAACTGTACACGTCACCCGTACCATAACCATTAGACTGTATATAATACTGGACTTACAGACCAACGTACTAATAACACATGAGACTGATATAATACTGGACAATACACCGTACCAATAACACTTTAGACTGTATAATACACTGGACTGTACACCGTACCATAACACATTACACTGTTAATATAAACGGACTGTACACCGTAACTAAATAACACATTAGACTGTATATATACTGGACGTACACCATACCAATAACACATTAACTGTATCCAATACTGACTGTACACTAACCAATACACATTAGACTGTATATAACGGGACTGTTACACCATAAACACCATACCAATAACACATTAGACTTAATTAATACTGGACTGTACACTGGTACCAATCCACCTTGACTGTATAATAAATACTGGACCTGTACACCTACCAATAACACATTAACCCCCCCCGTAATACAATCTGGGAATGGTACACTGTACCAATAACACATAGACTGATACAATACTGGACTGTAACACCGTACCAATAACACATTAGACTGTATTAACACTGGACTGTACACCGACCAATAACACATTAGACTGTATATAATACTGGACTGTACACCGTCCAATACCACATTACACTGTTAGCTAATACGCACGTACACCGTACCAATAACACATAGACTGTCATATAACGGATGTCAACACCATGGCCAATAACAACACATTAGACTGTTATAATACTGGACTGTACACGTACAATAAACATTAGAACTGTATATAATACTCTGGACTGTCAACCTTACCCAATAACACATAGACTGTATATAATACTGGACTGTACAACCGTATAAGTAACAATTATACTGTAATATAATACTGACTGTACAAACACCGTACCAATAACACATTAGACTGTATATAAACTGGACTGTACCCGTACCAAGAACACATTAGACTGTATATAATCGGACTGTACATAACCATAACACAATTTTTAAACACCTGTAAATATACACTGGACTGTCACTGTACCAATACACACTAGACTGTAACAATACGGGACTGTACACTGTCCAATAACACATTAACTGTAATATAATCTGGACTGTACAAAGCAACCGTAACCATACACAATTACACTGTATATAACAATGGACTGTACACTGTAAACCAATAACACAATTATACCTGATACAATACTGGACTGTACACTTTACCATAACACATTAGACGTTTATAATACTGGACTGTACACTTACCAATAACCACATTAGACTGTATATAAATGGACTGTACACTAACCACTCACACATTACAAACTGTATATAACACTGGACTGTTACTCACCGTACCAATACCCATTCCACGTTATAATACGGGACTGTAACAGTACCAATACCACATTAGACTGTATATCATCTGGACTGTTTACACCTGTCCCAATAACACATTAGAACTGTTATAATAACTGGACTGGTAACACCGTACCAATAACACATTAAGACTGTAATAACACTGACTGTACCACCGTAACCAATAACACATTAGACTGTATATAATACTGGACTGTAACACCATACTAATACACATTAGCTGTAACATACTGGACTGTACACAGTCACCAATAACACATTAGACTGTATATACTACGGGATGGTTCCAACCGTACCACTACCCATTAGACTGTATTAACACTAGACTGTACACTAACCAATAACACTTGACTGTATATAATACTTACTGGACTGTACACGTACCAATAACACATTATACTGTATATAATAAACTGGACTGTACACTTCCAATACACATTGACTGTACTATACACTAGACTGTACCCGTACCACTAAAACACATTAGACTGTATCTAATACTGGACTGTGTACCGTACCAATAACACTTAGACTGTAGATAATACCCTGGACTGACACTGGTCGCATACACTTAACTGTATATACCACTGGACTGTACACTGTACCAATAACAATTAGACTGTAATACTTACTGGACTGTACACCGTACCAATAACATCTTAGACTGTATATCACACTAGACTGTAACACAGTACCAATAAACATTATACTGTATATAATAACTGGACGGTACACTGTACCAATAAACATTAGACTGTAAGATAACACGGCTGTACACCGTCCCAATACACATTAGACTGTATATAATACTGGACTGTACAACTAACCAATACATACATTAGACTGTATATATACTGGACGGGTGTACAACCGTAACCAATACACATTAGACTGTAATATAAACTGGCTGTACACTAACCAATAACACATTATCCTGTGATATAATACTGGATGTCCATATACACCGTACAAATACACATTTAGACGTATATATACTGGACTGTACACAGTAACCCGACTAACCATTACACTGTATATAACACTGACCGTACACCGTACCATAACCATTAGACTGTATATAATACTGGACTGTACACTAACCAATAACGCACATTAGAAGACTGTAGATAATACTGGACTGGTACACAGCCGTACCAATAACCATTGACGTATATACACTTTACTGTACACTAACCATAACACATTAGACTGTTATAATACGGACTGTACACCGTACTATAAACACATTAGACTGTATATAATACTGGACGTACACAGTACCAATACACATTAGCTGTATATAACTACTAGACTGTACCAACCGTACCAATAACACATTAGACTGTTATAATACTGGACTGTCCACGTCCAATAACACATTAGACTGTATATAAACACTGGACTGTACACCTACCAATAGACCAACAATTAGACTGTATTACTACTGGACTGTACATGTACACCGTAACCAATAACCACATTAGACTGTATTAACACTAGACTGTACACCTACCAATCACACATAGACTGTATATATAAATACTGACTGTCACTGTACCATACCACATTAACTGTAATACACACACTGTACACTGTCCATAAAACACATTGACCTGTATATAATACCGGGACTGTCACCGTACTAATAACACATTAGACTGTATATAATACTGGACAATACATAACAACCTACCAATAACATTCTTTATACTGGTATAATACCACTGGAGACTTACCCCGTACCAATAACACATTACACCTTGTAATAATCCTGGCCTGTACACGAATAATAACACATTAGACTGTAATATAATACTGGACTGTACACCATAAAACAAAAACCAATAACACATTAGAACTGTTACAATACTGGGACTGTACCCGTACAATAACACATTAGACTGTAATATAATACTGGACTGTAACACACATACCATAACACATTAGACTGTATCCAATACTGGACCTGGTACACTGTACCATAACACAGTAGACTGTAATACATACTGGACTGTAGCAACACCGTACCAATAACACATTAGACTGTTTTAAACTGGACGTACACCGTACCAATAACACTTAGACTGTTATATAATACTGACTGTACAACCGTACCAATACACATACACTGTATTAATACTGGACTGTCCCGTACCATAACACTTAGACTGTCATATAATCACTGGATGACACCGTGCCATAACCATTAGACTGTATATAATACTGGACTGTACACTACCAATAAACACATTACACTGATATAACACTGGACTGTACACTGTACCAATAACACACAGACTGTATACAATACTGACTGTACACTGTACCAATACACATTAGACTGTATATTAATACTGGACTGACACGTACCAATAACACATTACACGGTATATAACACTAATGACTGTACACGTACCATAACACATTAGAGACTTGTACAATACGGACTGTACACTTACCATAACACATTAGACTGTTTCCTAATACTGGACTGTACAACCGTAACCATACACATTAGACTGTATATAATACTACTGGACTGTACCAGCCGTACCAATAACACATTGACTGATACAATACTGGACTGTACACTGTACCAATAACACATTAGACTGTTTATAATACTGGACTGTACACCGTACCAATATACTGGACTGTACACCGTACCAATAACACATTAGACTGTAATAACACTGGACCTGTACAAACCGTAACCAATACACATTAGAACTGTATATAATACTGACTGTACACTGTAACCAATAACACATTATAACGGTATATAATTCACTGGACTGTAACACCGTACCAATACACTTAGACTGTATATAATACGGACTGTACCCTAACCAATAACACATTTACCGTATATAATCCTGGACTTACACCGTACCAATAACACATTAGACTGTATATAATACTGGACTGTAGCACTCGTACCAATACACTTAGACTGTATATAATACTGTGACTGTACACTAACCAATAACCCATGACAATGTATATAACACGGACTGTAACACACCGTAACCAATACACATTAGACTTTAATATAAATAGCTGGACTGTACACTGTTACCAATAACACATTAGACTGTAATATACACTGGACTGTACACAAAAAAAACAACCACAAAAACACGGCGCGGATTTATTTTTTTTACATTTATTTCCCAAGGGTATAAATTTAGATGTGAACTGGCTTAAAATCCCCTTGAACACAGTCCACTTCTGTTCAGTACCTTTACCTGATAATACATTATCCCAGTTGACATTCTGAAGAGCTGCTTTTAACCTGGGAAAATTTGCTTTCCTGAAATTAGTAATAATACACAGGTAGCCGTGTGAGGAGATGATAGTAATAATAGACAGGTAGCAGTGTGATGGGATGATAGTAATCATAGAAAGGTAGCGTTGGGATGTAGTGAACAGTCATACCTCCCTTACATAAGGGTTATAAATTTATTTATCAAGCGCCACTTGGTACAGAGTAAAACAAACAACTTGATAAGTGCATTATTAAGATAGATTGAAAAGTACATTTAATACAATTTTATACATAGGTTAAGAACACACCTATCTATAAATTATGTTAAATTGATATAAGTGCACATTTCCTTGACACACATTAGGGAATAAAAGATCAACCGATGAGCAGAAGGTCGTTTTTGGTCCGATAAGTGCCCATACATGGCCGATTATTGCCTGAAATGGTTGTTCATACACATCATTACAGTTCAGGCATAGCATTTCAGGCATAATCGCCATGTAATGGGCCCTTTTATCGGACACAACGACGCTCATTCTTGGATTCTTATTCCTAATGTGTCAAGGAATGCTGCACTTATAACATTAAAGTTATTATATTGAGAAATACATTACACAGACTGTGGGCTAAGATCAGGTTCCTTCATTATCCTCCCCCTGCAGCCTTACCTGCTGTTTCCATAAATGTAACTATTAAAGGGGTAATGTTGAAGGTCATGATATATACACCAGTGCAACACAACTGAAAGGGAAACAATTGGACATGAACCCCAACACTGGATTAAAGGACAATTTACACTGCAAAAAGTACCTTGGGCTGGGAGGTTGGATTGATTTCCCTACCTTACCTCTCCATATGTTTCATTGAGAGCTCAGCCAGATACAGTTTTTTTCATCCACCAGGTTTTAGCCATGGGCCTTCCTGTATTAAAATGAGAGCTTCCTGCTGCTGCTCCTCATAAAAATGATATTGGCAGGGTAGAAAACACTAGTCCTACCTCCCTGCCCCCGGGTACTTTTCTTTTCAACTGTATTTAAATTTGTTCCCTTCCCTTTTCCCCTTAAAATATTATAGTTCTTCGTAATAATGTCCTGTATATCAGGGATAACTGGAAGGTAATAGGCTTGTTATTTAATTTACAGGGGTAGTTTCCTGTCCATTGGATAAATTATACAAATTAATAGTACGAGTAATAGACTTTCATCATTTATGTATTAACTCACGTAGTCCATTTACATTCGCACAATTCTCCACTTGCTGTATATCTAAATTTCGAACAATTTCCATTTGGCCCTTCATGTCTATGTGCCCACCGGGGGAATTTTCCCTAGCTGGATGCCAAGACCCGTCCAGCCCAGGGTCAGACAAGGATGGGCGCTTGTGGGCTTAGTTTTGGTTAAAGCGCCTGTCTAGTAAAAACAGGAGATCCTGAGTTGATCTCAGCATTCCTTCAGTTTTTCACTGTCACCCTATACACGATAAGTGCAACAACGTTCTCGGCGTTTTAACTATTATTTCCTACATCCGACTCTCTATTAACTTTTCATGTTGAAACCTACGAAGATTTCCATTATAAATAGGTTCTGGTGTCGCTCGTTCCATTTTAATAAGTTAAAAAAATCTCCTTTGTCGTGTTTGAATGAACTCTTGTTTCTGTCTTTAACCCTTTAAGGGTGATTGTTTATTTCCTTACCGCTGGTTACTATAAACAACTGTCCAGTAAAGATCAAATATCAGGAAAGTCCTTTGTTCCCGTGCCTTTTAATTGGGTTTAACGGTGCATACCGGGCTTGTTCTTACCTGGCAGAAAGGGGGGTGACAAATTTAAATGAAAAAGTCTCCGAGGATGGAGAACTAACCTTATCCCTTTCTTTAAAATGGTACTTTAATAATTCAGTGAAAAGAAGACAGACAAAGGGTTCGGGTACAATTGATGTGCCTAATGTTATATTACCCAGGTGAATGTAAAGTTAAGGCCTTTGACCAGGACAGGTTTCATGTTTCTGTCTGTTGTACACAGGAGGCGGGCCCCAAATTTTGTTTTATGTTGGTAAGGATCACTCCTTGGTGAGGGGTTAAGGGAGTGAAAACTAGCTGCCCATCCGGGGGTAAAGGTAAAGGGAGGTACTAATGTACAAGGCCCGTGAGGCTCCTGGGGCCCGGAGACAACCCGGGGCAATTTACAATTAAGGAGGCCAAACCTTTATTTTCCCTGCAGAAGCCAAATGGGACAAGCACCAGCCAAGAGGATGGATATAGGCATCAGGCACGACCTTGCAGATGCTATTTTTGGGCTTCAATGATGTATGAAACGTGACTGGTCACGTGGTGGCCGTCACACTGTAAGGCCAGCCAGTTGGGAGCATGTTGTGTCCCATGTTTTATATTGTGCAACCTGCAGCATCTGAGTCTGAGCATGTCCTATTGACACCTTCACTAGAATTCCTTGTGGGGCCCTACCCTTTTTATCCTTTAACAGCAAGGCAGGCAGCAGCTCAGAGAAGTGAGTGCAACTTTGTACCTGCTTCCCTGTACCTGGGTTATTTTCTCATATCTCTACTATAAGTAACTTTGTGTACCAGTCATTGTGGGCAATCACATGGACCAGATCATTGGATGGGTCAATTCACATGGACTCAGTCCATTGTGGCCATCACAGGCAACCTTGTTTTCATCACATGGACCAGACATTGTGGAATCTTATATCGATACATGCGGCAGGACATATTAAACCATCAATGTTGGCAAACTTAATGTCGCCTGGGCATGAGAGCAAATCTTATATTTACAGTCTTTATTGTGGCACTTTTATTTACAATTTCCCCAGTCATGGTTAGCAGACTCAGTTCCCCAGTCAGTGTTAATTCATGACCTCCAGTTCCCCAGTCAGTGTTAAGTCGACCTCCATTCAGCAGTCCAAGTGTAAGTCAGACCTTCAGTTCACCAGCAGTGTAATTCAGACCTCCGTTCACCTCAGTTTTAAGTCAGACCTCCAGTTTCACCAGTCGTGTTAAGTCAGACCTCCAGTTCACCATCAGTGTTAGTCCACTACCTCCAGTTCAACCGTCAGTGGTTAAGTCGAGGACCTCCAGTTCATCAAGTGCGAGTGTAAAGTCAGACCTCCAGTTCAGCAGTCAGTGTAAGTCAGACCTCCAGTTCACCAGTCCGCGTTTAAGTCAGAACTTTCCAGTTCCCCAGTCATGTTTAAGTCCGACCTCCAGTTCAGCATCTCGTGTTAAGGTCAGAACTTCAGTTCACCAGTCAGTGCAAGTCAACCTCCATTTCAGCAGTCCAGTGTAAAGTCAGACCGTCCAGTTCCACCAGTCAGCGTTAAGTCAGAACTTCAGTTCCACCAGTCAGTGTTCGAAGTCAGACCTCCAGTTCAGCATTCAGTGTAAAGGTCATACCTGCCAGTTCCCCATAGTCAGTGTTAAGTCAGACCTTCCAGTTCCCCAGTCAATTTAAGTCAGACCTCCAAGTTTGCACCATCAGTTGTTAAGTCAGACCTCCAGTTCACCATCATGTTAAGTCAGACTTCAGTTCAGCAGTAAGTTTGTTAAGTCAGACCTCCAGTTCAACATTCAGTGTTAAGTCCAGACCTTCAGTTCATGAGTAAGGTTCCGTCAGACGCTCCAATTCCACCATTCAGTGTTAAGTCAGACCTCCAGTTCACCATCAGTGTTAAGTCAGACCTTCATTCAAGCATAAAGTTGTTAAGTCAGCCTTGAGTTCACCAGTCACGTGTTAGTCAGACCTTCAGTTCACCATCATTGTATCAGATTTCCATTTACAGTTGTTAAGTCAGAACCTTCAGTTCACCATAGTGTGTAAAGTCAGACACTCGCATTTCACACAGTCATGTGTATTAGTCGAACTTCAGTTCCCCAGTCTAGTGTTAGTCAGACTCCAGTTCCACTCAGTCGTGTTAAGAGTCAGCCTCATCCAGTTCACCTATCAGTGTGTCTAAATCCAGGTGTCAAGCGGTAACTCAGACTTCAGTTCCCCAGTCAGTGTTAAGTCATACTCCAGTTTCACCAGTCACAGTGTTAAGTCGACCTCCAGTTCACCAGTCAGTGTTAATCAACCTCCAGTTCCGATCGTCAGTGTAACGACAGCCTCCTTCTTCACCAGTCGTGTTAAAGTCGACCTCCATTTCAGCAGTCAGTTGAAAGGTCAGACACTCCATTCACCAGTCAAGTGTTAAGTCAGACCTTCTCATTCACCAGTCCAGTGTTAAGAAGTCAGACCTCCACTTCGCAGTCAGTGTAAGTCAGACCTCCAGTTCATGCAGTCAGTGTTAAGTCAGAACTTCAGTTCCCCGTCATTGTTACGGGGGCGGACTCAGACCTCAGTTCAGCATCAGTGTTAAGTCGACCTTCAATTCCCGCTTCAGTGTTAAGGTCAGACCTCCAGTCACCAGTCAGTGTAAATCAGACTCTCACATATCCCAGTCATGTTAAGTCCGACCTCCAGTTCAGCAGTCAGTTTAAGTCATACTTCCAGTGTCCCCATCCCAGTGTTAGTCCTAGACTCCAGTTCAGCATCATTTTTAAGTCACAGCCTTCAATTCCCCGTCAGTGTTAAGTCAGACCTCCAGTTTCACCAGTAGTGTATCAGAAGACCTCCCATATCACCACGTCAGTGTAAATTCGTACCTCCACTTCAGCATCAGTGTTAAGTCAGACTCAGTTTCCCCCAGTCAGTGTAAGTCAGACCTGCCATTCAACCATCAGTGTTAAGTCAGACCTTCAGTTCTTCACATCTGTGTTAAGTCAGACCTCCCAGTTCACCATCAGGTAAGTCATGACCTCCAGATTCAGCATCATGTTAAGTCATGACCTCCAGTTCACCATGTCAGTGTTAAGTCAGACCTCCAGTTTTTCATCACAGTCAGTGTTAATGTCAGACCTCCAGTTCACCACGTACATGTAAAAGTCAGACCTCCAAGTGTTCACCAGTCAGTGTTAAGTCAACTCCGTTCACCAGTGCAGTGTACAGTCCAGACCGTAACAGTTTCACCAGTCAGTGTTAGTCAGACCTCAGTTCACCAGTCAGTGTTAGTCACCTTCAGTTTCACCACCAGATGCAGTGTTACAGTCAGACCTTCAGTTTCAAACCATCTTAGTGTAATCAGACCTTCAGTCACCAGTCAGTGTTCAGTAGACCTTCATTCACCAGTCAAGTGTTCAAGTCAGACCTCCAGTTCACCATCAGTGGTTAAAGTCCGACCTCCAGTTCATCATTGGGTTTAATTCAGACCCTCAGTTCAGCAGTCATGTAAAGTCAGTACCTCCAGTTCACCAGTCAGTGGTAAGTCAGACCTGTCCAGTTCACCAGTCCTGTTAAGTCAGACCGCAGTCCAGTTCCAGCGTCAGTGTAAAGTCAGACCTCCAGTTCACAGTCATGTTAAGTCAGAACTTCAGTTCCCTTCAGTGTTCAGTCAGACTCCCGTTCAGACAGCGTCAGTTTTTACGTCGACCTTCATCCATCTTTGTCAGCCCCAGCAGTGGAGTCAGACCTCCAGTTCACCAGTCAGTGTTAAGAGTCAGACCTCCATCTCACCTATCGAGTCACCTCCGTTCAAGCCTAAGCAGCCTCCATTCAGCAGTCAGTTGTAAAGTCGACCTCCAGTTCAGAGCAGGGTTGAAGTCAGAACTTCAGTCCCCAGTCAGTGGTTTAAGTCTAGCCCCAGTTAGTCATCCAGTTTAAGTTCAGACCTTCAATTCCCCAGTCATGTTTAAGAGATCGACCTCCATTCACCAGTCAGTGTAAAGTCCAAGACTTCTCAGTTCACCAGTCACAGTCTGTTAAGTCAAACCTCCATTCAGCAGTCCACGTGTTAATTCAGAACTTCAGTTCCCCAGTCAGTGTTAATCAGAGAGCCTCCAGTTCAACAGCTCAGTGTTAAGTCAGACCTTCAATCCCCTCAGTGTTAAGTCAGACCCTCCAGTTCACCAGTCAGGTAAAGTCAGACCCAATCACACAGTTCAAATTCAGACTCCGTGTCAATATTTCATAGAACTTCACGTCCCAGTTAATTCAGCCAGTCACGTCGTGTTAAGTCAGACTTCAGTTCTCCCAGCCCGTTAAAGTCCGTCACGTCGTGTTATGACTCAGCACAGCGACCTCCAGTTCACCAGTCAGTGTAAGTCAGCACCTCCATTTTTCGCAGTCAGTGTTAAGTCAGCACCTCCAGTTGCAGCAGTCAGTTTAGTCAGTACCCCAGTTCACCATCATGTTTAACGTCAGACCTACAGTTCAGCATTCAGTGTTAAGTCAAGACCCCCCAGGTCACATGTCAGTGTAAGTAGACCCCCAGTTCCATAGTGTAGCAACGCCCAGTTTTCACGCAGTGTTAAGTCAGACCCCAGTTCCCACCAGTGTTTAAGTCCGACCTTCAGTTTCACCATCAAGTGTTAGTCAACCTTGATTCACCAGTCAGTGTTAAGTCACAAAAATAGCTTAGTAACAGACTTGCAGTTCACACATGTCAGTTTAAGTCACTTCATTCACCAGTCAAGTGTTAGAGTCAGACCTTCAGTTCACCATCAGTTGTTAGATCAAACCTGCATCACCAGTAGTGTTTTAGTCGACCTTCAGTGTCATCACAGTCAGTAAGTCAGACCTTCAGTCCCCGTCAGTGTTAAGTCGATACTCTCAGTTCCACCAGTCAGTGTATAAGTTCAGACCTTCAGTTTCACCATCAGTGGTTAAGTCAGACCTCCGCAGTAGTGTAAAGCAACCTCAGTCACCAGTAGTTAAGTCAACCTTCAGTTCCCAGTCAGTGTTAAGTCAGACCTTCGTTCAGCGCAAGTAAAGCAGCTCGTCCCGTATGTACGTCAGACCTTCAGTCACACAAGTAGTTTTAAGCATCAACCTTCAGTTCACCAGTCAGTGGTTAAGTCAGACCTTCAGTTCATCCGTTACAGTGTAAGTCAGACCTTCAGTTCACATCAGTGTTAAGTCAGACCTTCAGTTCACACAGTCAGTGTTAAAGTCAGACCTCAGTTTCACCCAGTCGTGTTAAGTTTCAGACCTTCAGTTCACATCAAGTGCAGTAGAGCGTTAATTGTTTAAGTCAGACCTTCAGTTCACACGTCGTGTAAACGTCACCTTCATTTCACAGTCATGATAAAGTCCCGCACTCCAGTTTCCCAGACACATACAGTGTTAGAAGTCAGACCTTCAGTTCACCATCTGTGTTAAGTCAGACCTCCAGTTCACCAGTCAGTGTTAAGTCAGACCTTCAGTTCACAGTAAAGTGTTATAAGTCAGACCTTCAGTTCCACAGTCAGTTGTAATTCAGACCTCAGTTCAACAGCTCATGTTAAGTCAGACCTTCAGTTCACGTCAGTGTTAAGTCAGACCTTCGTTCACCAGTCGTGTTAAAGTCGACCTCCCAGTTCACCAGTCAGTGTTTACGTCAGAACCTTCAGTTCACCAGTTATGTGTTAAGTCAGACCTTCAGTTCACAATCAGTGTACAGTCAACCTCCATTTCACCCATCGTGTTAAGTCAGTACCTTCATTCATTCACCTCCCTTGTGTTAAGTCGTACCTCCAGTTCCCATCAGGGTAAAAGTTCAGACCTCCGTTACACCCAGTCAGTGTAAAGTCAGAACCTCCAGTTCACAGTCCATGTTAAGTCCAGACCTCCAGTTCCCAGTCATTGTTAAGTCACCTCCAGTTCACATCATTTAGGTCAGAGACCTCCCAGTTCACCATTCCATGTAAAGTCCAGACCTCCAGTTCACCATTCGTTTTAAGTTCGACCTTCAGTTCAACCAGTCATGTGTGTTCAAGTCAAACCCTTCATTCACCAGCTGTTGTCAGACCTTCAGTCACCCCATCAAGTCCCCAGTGCGAGTCAGACTTCAGTTCACCAGTCAGTGTTAAGCAGAACCTTCCAGTTCAGCAGTCATGTTGAAGTCAGACCTCTCAGTTCACCAGTCAGTTTTAGTAAGTCAGACCTCCAGTTCAGCATCAGTGTTTAAAGTCCAGACCCCCATTCACCAGTCCAGTGTTAAGTCAGACCTTCAGTTCACCAGTCAGTTGTTAGATCACTCCAGTTTCACCAAGTCGTGTTAAGTCAGACTCTTCAATGTGTGTCAATCCTTCCATCGTCCATGTTAAGATCAACCTCTCAGTTCACCAGTCCAGTGTTAAGTATGACCTTCAGTTCACCCATCAGTGTTAAGTCAGACCTTTCAGTCACCCGAGTCATCTGTTTCAGTCATGTTAAGTCATACCTCCAGTTCCCCGTCAGTGTTAAGTCAGACCTTCAGTTCACTAGTCAGTGTTAGATCAGCACTTCAGTTCACCAGTAAGTGTTCAGATCTAGACTGTCCCAGTCATTTAGGCAACTCCAGTTCACCAGTAAGTGTAAGGTCAACCTCCAGTTAGTCGTTAGTCAACCCAGTTCACCAGTCTGTTAAGGTCAGACTTCAGTTCCCACGTTAACAATTCCAGTTCACATCAACTGTTCGTTCACTCATTTCACCATATTGTAGCAAGTCAGACCTCAGTTCACGCAGTGCTCATCAGACCTCAGTTAGCATAAGTAAGCACCTCCAGTTTCACCATCATGTTAGTCAGACTCAGTCACCAGATCTGTGTTGTAGTCAGACCTCCAGTTCACCAGTCATGTTATCAGACCTTCCAGTTCACCCAGTAAGTGTTAAGTCAACTTCAGTTCACCAGTCAGTGTTATAGAATACCTTCTTTCACACCAGTCAGTGTAATCAGACCTCAGTTCAGCTGTCAGTGTTAAGCGACCTTCTACGTCAATCCATGTTAAGTCAGACCTCCAGTTCACCAGTCAGTGTTAATCCAGACCTTCATGTTCACCAGTCAGTGTAAGTCAGACCTTACAGCAATCAGTGTAAGTCAGACCTCCAGTTTTCAACCAGTCAGTGTTTAGTCACTTTCAGTTCACCAGTCTGTGTTAAGTCAGACCTCAGTTTCACCAGTCAGTGTAAAGTCAGACCTCAGTTCACCAGTCAGTGTAAAGTCAGCCTCCAGTTCAATCGGTAATCAGATCCAGTTCAATCAGGCAGTAGGCCGCTCCAGTTCACCATCAGTGTTAGGTCAGACCCTCCATTCCACCAGTCATTTAGAGTCAGACCTCAGTTCACCTCATCAGTTAATGTCTAGACCTCAGGTCACCAGGTCAGTGTAAGTCAACCTTCAGTTCACCATTCGTGTGTAAGTCAACCTTCATTACATAGTTATCCTAGTCACAGTCAGTCCTACGTCACCTTCAGTTCACCAGTCAGTGTTCAGATCCAGACCTCCAGTCGCAGTCAGTTGTTAAGTCGACCTTCCGGTTGACCAAGTAGATTTTATTTAGTCAGACTCTCCGTTCAGCGTCCTGTTCAGTCAGACCCCCAGTTACATGCCAGGGGGCAGTTTTTTAAGTCGACCTTCAGTTCACCAGTCATGTTAAGTCAGACCTCCAGTTCACGCAGTCAGTGTTAAGTCGACCTTCAGTTCACCTATCAGTGTTAATCAGACCTCCAGTTTCAACCCAGTCAGTGTTAGTCAGACCTTCAGTTCACAGTCAGTGTTACAGTCAACCGTTCAGTTCCCCATCAGTGTTAATGTCGCCTCCGTTCACATCAGTATGTGTAAGTCAGACCTCCAGTTCACACCAGTCAGTGTTAAGTCAGACCTTCATTCACTTCAGTGTTTAAGTCAGACCTTGGAGTTCACCAGTTCAGTGTTATAAGTCAGACCTTCAGTTCACAGACCACCACCGTCATTGTTAGTCACGACCTTCTCACAAGTTCATTGTTAAGCTCAGGACCGTCCATTTTGAACCTCATTTAAGGACTCCCATGAGTCGATTAGCTCTGAGCGATTTCCCAGTGTTTAAAAGAGATTTTCCTGTTTTATAAAGGAATTTGACAGCGTTAAAAAACCCCCCCCTTAAAAGCTTTATTAACTGTGGTTAGCATGCCTAAACTGTACTAACCTAACACTATTTATTTCTAGAGGTGCCTGTGTAAGTATTAATCACTAGTGTATTTTTATTTTTTTTTTACTACTTTACCTGCTGTGCATAAGGTGTGGAATTGTTGAGTAAACTCAAAGCACATGGATTACTAAAAAATACTTGTGTTTAAAAACACTGTTACCTGTGGAGCGGGGGCTTGTAGAGACACCAAGGAAAGTTTTTTTTTTTTTTCTCTCCCTCTCTTGATTGGATGGGGGTGTAACTAATAGGTTTAAAATGGGCTGAGGCCTGTTGCTCTGGTTGTTTTTGAACCTCATTTAAGGTCACTTCCCATGAGCGATTATACTCTGACGATTCCTGTTTTAAAGAGATTTTTTCTGTTTTTTAAGAGAATGACAACGTTACCAAACTAAATAGGCCTTTTAAACAGAAAGCCGTTTTAGACAACACTAATTTCTCTGCTGTGTCCTCTGCTGTGTATTGCTGTTTAGTAGGAACAGTTTTTAGTTGGGGCCGTGCAATTGTGCATCCCTGCGCATGTAGTGGGATCTTGGAGCAGCCGCCCCGGGGACCTATGTATGTGTCAGGTGTGAGTGGGTTGCCCATTTGGAATCTGAGGTACAGGAGTCCTAAGGGGTAACTTGCAGCATTGCAGGCTTGGAACTGGGGGAAATGCAGGTGACTGGCAGGGCCAGTAAACTGGTGGTGGGATGGGGCATATAAGGTGTGAAAGGAAGATAGATTTGTAAGGGTCACAGGAATACGGGACGGAAAGGATAGGGGGGCTTCTTCCCACGCTGGTCGATCCCACCATGTTTGCCATTTAAGGGTGAGATGTTGGAGGACCGATGGCTCGGAAGCACATGTATGGAGCGGGCGCCTTTCCCTTGAAGCAACCCGGGGACGGCCATCTCAATACAAGGGAGGGAGAACTGGGGGTCTAGGGTAAGATAGACCTAGTGGTAGTGGTAGGGATTCTAGTTTTAGAAGGTAGATTATGGAATCTGTCGCCGGACCGCTGCATGCCGAAAGTGTGTTGTCTGCCTGTGTGCTAGTGTTTCGACATGTGGTGATCGTGTAGACAATTTTGGGGTGGGCTGGGATTGACCCGGCGGTCTTGTTCACATTGGTGCCAATGACAAAGTTAAGGTGGAGGTGAGGTCCTTAAAATGATTTCCCGAAATTAGGTGGCCAAGTTTCAAACAAGGACCCTCCAGGTAGTATTTCAGACATACTACCCCAACGCAGCCAGCCCACGTGCTACGCTAGGGGGCAACGGGAGCTCAGAGTATAAATGCGTGGCTAAGAGAGTTGTAAGGTAGATGGGTTTTTGGGTTTTAGAGACTGGGCTGACTTTTCTGTTGGTACAGGCTCTTTAGTAGTGACGGATTGCACCTCAACTGTGTGGTGGGCAACTGTTTTTGGGGAGAAGATGGCTAGGGGGTTTGAGGAAGATTTTAATCTAAGTATGGGGGGGGAGCGAACGTTAACTACACGGGTAGATACGGAATTAGTTTTTTTTCTTTGAGGGAAGCGGTAGTAACCAACGGAGGGCGGATAGGAGGAGGAGGGGATCATAGAGATAGGAGCATTACTGACCATGTCTGGAGGTAAATCAAATTGATAATCTAAAAGTATGTTTTACAATCGCAAGGCGTCTGGCGGAAAAACGCGCGAACTTGAAATAATATCGCGTTAAAGGAAAGGTATGAATGTAATTGTTATAGCATAATCATGGCTAATGATTCACACGACTGGACAGTAAATATGAGGGTACTGCCTTATTTAGACATTACCGATTATAATAAGAAGAGAGGAGGAGTTTATGTATAGTATGTTAAACAGGAATTGAGCCAATTTAAAAGTATGAATAACTGGGGGCGCAAACGATGGCGGCAGAAATCATTATGGGGTGGAACTGTGTACAGGAGTAAGAAGGTTCGAAATAATTGTTTGGAGTGTGTTTATAAGCCCCCAAATGATCCGGGGACAGAGGTAATGAATCTCCATATCGTCTTGGCGAAGGGTGCTGGTAGGGGCATGTTCTGGTTTGGGGGATTTTTAACTACCCCTGAAATAGATTGGGTTGGAGACTGCCAGCACCTCAAAAGGTATACAGTTTCTTAATTTCCTATATGAGCATTTTCTTTTCCGATGGTAGAAGTTCCTCTAGAAAGAATGGTTGTTGGATCTGGTGATATCTAGATACCCGAGAGCTCTTTTGGAGATAAGGTAATGGGAAGCTTAGGAAAATTGACCATGAAATAGTGTCAATTTAATATAGTTGCAGAAAAACTAAAGGCACTGGCTTAACAACAACTTTTACTTAGGAAAGCTAATTTTCTGCGTTTAAAGAGATCGCTCCTGCTCATAGAACTGGGGGGAACTGTTTCTAGGTAAAGGATTCTGAGCAGATGTGGACCACTTTTAAAAGGGATATTAAACTATAACATTTCCAAATCGGTACCTTTAGGAAACAGTGTAAAAAATTAGGTCCACTGCCTCATGCTAATGCTCAGGTAAAAAGGGAATGGAAAACGAAAGGGCTTTTACAATTTTTGAAATCAGAAGGCACAGAACACGGCTTCACAGGACTTCAAAGTTGTAATAAGAGTGGCAAGAAAGCATTAACACTAGCTAGAATAGAAATGATCACACGGATTGCCGAACAAAAGCAATCCAAACCCCAAGATGTTTTTTTAATTATATAATGGTTAAACCAATAAGGACTGAGAATGTGGGACCATAATAATGGAGCTGAGGTGTTTGTAGAGATCCGAAAAGCTAATCTGCTAAACCGTTTTTTTTACAATCGTTTTTACTGTTGATAATCCTTACGTATGGATGTAACAATTGCAGGGAGGAAATGAAGAGTCTTCACTGGATAACAGATGATATGGTACGTGAATGCAATGACAAAGTTAATATCAATAAAGCGCCCAGAGAACCAGATGGTGCATCCTAGGTATTTTAAGAGCTTATTCAGTTCTACAATACCACTGTTGTCTCATATCTTTTTCAGATTCGCTTTTGTCTGGGGATGTGCCGCTGGATTGGAAAAAAGCCAATTAATACCAATATTCCCAAAAAAGGTAGTCGTTCACAGCCTGTAGACTATAAGAACCTGTAAGCCTAACAATCAGTGTAGGAAGTGAGGAAACTTTGTTAAGGGATCATATCCTTGACCTTGTTCAGAGATCATCTTTATTGTAGTAGTCAGCATGGAAGTTTAAATGAGAAATAGTCATGCCAGACACATTTATTGGTTTTTTATGAAGAAGTGAGTAAGAAGTTTAGATTCAGGCACAGCTGTGGATGGTGGTAATATTTGATTTTGCAAAAGCCTTTGATACTGTCCACATAGGGCGATAATGTTACAAGGACTTTGGCCCTGGAAGAAAACATTGTTCATGATAGAGAACTGGTTATTGGCGTAAACAGAGAGGGTTGGTTAATGGAAGCTACATCTATGTGGGCTAAAGTGTCTAACGGAGTTCCTCAGGGTTCTGTACTGGGGCCGTCTTCTGTTTAATCTGTTTATAAATGACTTAGAAGGGGCATTGAAGCAGGTCTCTTGTTTGCTGATGACACTAAATTAATGCGACTTTGGAACTTTCCAATGATGTGGCAAGTGCTGCAGCAGACCTATAGATTATCAAAATGGCAGCGAATGGCAGATGAGATTCAATGTTTGATAATGTACAGTGATGCATTTGGATTTAATATCCCTGTCCACCTACAGACATAAATACTTGTGTTAGAGTGCATCTGAAATGGAAAAGACTTGGGGTTCTGGAGATAACAGACTTAGCTGTAGCAAACATGCCAGGTAGCACACAGACTGCAGAATTGTCTTGTATAAAGAGTGGAATGGAATCAAGAGAAAAAATATTATCTCCCTCTTTACAAGGCACTGGTAACGGCCACATTGGAATAATGCGGTGCAGCGTTTTTGGAATCCCATATACAAAAGGGACATCTTGGAATTGAGGCAGTTCTAGAGAGTGGCACTCTAATTATACAGGGGATGGAGGGGCTTGATATGCAGGAGATTAGACAGTTAAGGGCGTTGTTTTACATGGAGAAGCGGCGGTTTGCGTGGGGACATGATAACACCTTTATTAAACAAAATATTAATGGCCCATAATGAACTCTCTGGTGCATGTCAACTAATAGGTCCATATCAGAGGACTCGTGTGACTCCTTTACAGGTGTGGAAGAAAAGAATTTCATCGTCACAGTCTAGGAGAGTTGTCTTTCCTACAGTAGAACGGGTGAAACTGGGAACTGTCTTCCAGCAGAGAGTGGTAATGCAAAGTGTTCATTGACATAACTTTAAAAAAGGCTGGATATTTCTACAACTAAAAAATATTGAGAATATTACGGGTATAATATGCATTTATCTGGTTTGATCAGGGACTCCTTTCCATTGCCGTTTTTGGAGTCATGAATGGAATTTTTCTCCCCTTTTTTAGCTGGGGTTTTTTTGCCTTCCCTCTGGATCAACTGTTTAGTAGGGTTAAAAAAAAAAAAAAAAAAAAGTGAATAGGTTGGGACTTGATGGACGAATGTCTTTATTCAACCTTAATTACTATGTTACTATGTTAGTTACCAGTCCGTGTTAAGTCAGACCTCCAGTTCAAGCAGCAGTGTTAAGTCGAGACCTTCAGTTCACCAATCAGTGTTAGATCAGACTCTTCAGTTTCAGCAGTCAAGTGTTAACATAGACCCCTTCACCAGTCAAGTGTTAAGTCAGACCTCCCAGTTCCACCAGTCCAGTGTTAAGCACGACCGTCCAAGGTTGTCACCACCGCGTTCAGCGTAGTGTAAGTCAGCACCTTCCGTTCGCAGTCAGGTTAAGGTCGACCCTTCCAGTTCAGCATCAGTGTTAAGTCAGACCTCGTTCACCAGTAACGTGTTAAGTCAAACCCTCCAGTTCCCTCAGTTCAAGTCAACCATTCGCTCACTAGTTAATGTCAGACCTCCAGTTCACCATCAATGTTCAAGTCAGAAACTTCAGTTTCACTCATCCAGTCGTTAAGTCAGACCTATGATTCACCAGTCAGTGTTAAGTCAGAGCCTCAGTTCGCATCACGTGTTTAAGTCAGACCTTCATTTCCCACCAGTCATGTTTAGTCAGACCTCAGTTCAGCTAGTTGTTAAGTCAGACCTTCAGATGCACCAGTTCAGTGTTAAGTCAGACCTTCAGTTCACCAGCATGTGTTAGGTCAGACCTTCAAGTCACACCATTCCAGTTGTTACGTCGTACCTCAGTTCAGCAGTAAGTGTTAAGTCAGACCTTCAGTTCACACGAGTCTTTCACCTGTCAGTCATGAATAGACCTCAGTCAGCAAGTTAGTCACCCCAGTTCAACCAGTCAGTGTTACGTCAGACCTCCATTCACCAAGTCAGTGTTTAAGTCAGACCTTCATTCCCAGTCAGTGTTGTCCAGCCCACCATACCACAACCGCAGCAAACCACGTACCACTCTTTCTTTCAGGAAGAAGCGGAGTCCTTTTAAATGTTTGTTTCAGGTGAAAAACAGGTCTAAGGATTTCCCCTATTGGGTGAGATGGGGAGAGTAGTTTCTTAAGGAGTGCTTCTTCTCAGTAATGGAGTTTGTTGGGGAAGTGGCTTCGCATGTATAGGTAGTTCGTACCACGTCGATTGCGGTGCCGACCCGCGGCGCACGATTGTGACAACGCCGGTTTTGGTGTAACGTGTATGGCAACATTAATCGCCTGAAGTGGCCGTTTGGGTGTTGGGAGATCATTGCCCAACGTCCAGTCATATCTCTGTAACATGCTGCCGTTTTTTCGGGCAATAACGTGCCTATACTCCTTTGTTCATACAATCGTGCGGCAGGGGTTTGGCAGCCGCTCGCAAGTGTGCCGGACCTTAAAGGGTGTCTCAACCCAAATAACTTATCTTTAAAGATGTTTATTACCACCGCCCCAAACCCATTTTCGCTGGGTAAAAGATTTCAACAAGATGCCCCAAACTTACTTACCGTGACCCCGTGGCCCCAGAAATTCTGACGGCTGCCCCTAAGCGACAACAAAAGTGTAAGCGGCAGGAAAATACATTATGAAATTATAAGCTTGGTTGATTATTCAAGAATTCTTATTGGATTTAAAATGAATTGGTTTCTATTCTCTATCTTTGTAGTGGTGGAGATAAAAAAATAAAATGAGCAGATTTCTAACTTAAAACAAGTTGCCGGAAGCTCAAACAACTTGCATTCTTTCTGTAGCTAGGTTGGGTGGTGTTTATTAGGTCTTCACACATAAAACTAAAACCCATATTAAATCTACCTGCTCAGGGCTACGTTTCACAGATCATTGATGCAGTCTGTAGGAGTAGCCACTGTACCCAAGCAGCCTGCTTTATGCTTTCTATTAACTACTGGAGTCAGACTATAACCATACTGATTTTACAACATTTCAGCTTTAAGGTGGAAAGTAGAAAGCGTCCGCAAGCACACGGGATTGTTCTATCATACGAATATTCTTCGGTTTCAATCCCCAGGGGTATATGTTACAATGGACACATGGAATAATGGGTCTGGAAACCGTCCTGCAATGTATAAATTATTCTTGTGCTCTCATCTTTTATCTGCAATTAAACTAACTTACCTTCTAATATCTTTGGATGCCAATAAGTCACTGAACCCTCTAATTCATTAAAAACAGCCTTATACACTGGGCACTTCATGGGTCCCTGGTTTATAATCAGGATATAGCAGAACTAATAGACAGGTAGCGGTGTATGGATAAGGGGATTATAGTAATAATGACACAGGATAGTGCTAGTGGTGTGATGAGATGATAGTAATAATAGACAGGTAGCGGTGTGGACGGGTGATATGAAAGTAATAGACAGGTAGCGGTGTGATGAGATGATGATAAGATAGTACTATAGACAGGTAGCGTATGTGATGGGATGATAGTATATATATCATAGAATCACAGGTAGTGTGTGTGAGATATGATATAATAATAGACAGGTAGTGGTGTGATGAATGATATTAAATAGACGGTTAGCGGTGTGATGGGATGACTAGTAATAATAGACAGGTAGCGGTGTGATGAGATGATAGTAATAATAGACAGGTACGGTGTGATGGATGATAGTATAATAGACAAGGTAGCGGTGTGATTTGATGATAGTAATAATAGACGGTTTGGGAGGACGGTGGATGGGAGTAGTAATATGAGACGGTGTATGAGTATATAATAGCACGACGTAGCGGTGTGATGAGTATATAGAATATAATAGACAAGTAGGTGTGTGATGATATGATGTAATAATGAGAACAGGTGTGGTGTGGTATGGGATGATAGTATAATAGACAGGTAGCGTGTTATAGGATGATAGTAATATAGAGGCAGGTAGCGGTGTGATGGGATGATGTAATAAAGCAGTAGCCGTGTGATAAGATGATGTAATAATGACAGGTAGCGTGTGTGATGGTATGTAATAATAGACAGTAGCTGTGTGGATGATATGATAGTAATAATAACAGGTGAGCGGTGTGATGAGGATGATGAGTAATATAGACAGGTAGCGGTGTGATGGGGAATGAGTAGTAATAAATAGCAGGTAGCGGTGTTGATGAGATGAATGTAATTAATAGACAGGTAGCGGGTGTGATAAGATGATAGTATATAGACATGTAGCGGTGGATGGATGATAGTAATAATAAACAGTTCGTGTGATGAATGATGGTAATAATAACGGTGCGTGTGATGGGAGTGATAGTAATAATATGACAGGTAGCGGTGTTGAGATGATAGTAATAATAACAGGTAGCGGTGTGATGTATTATATTAATAATAGACAGGTAACGGTGTGATGAGATGATAGTAATAATAGACAGGTAGGCGTTGTAACGAGGATGATGTAATAATAGACGTGGCGTGTATGAGATGGTAGTAATAATAGACAGGTAGCGTGTGATGGTATGAAGTATAATAGAGGTAAGGTGTAGATGGTATAATATAGACAGGTATCGGTGTGATGATATATAATAATAGACAGGTAGCGGTGTGATGAGATGTGATATATAATATATAACATGATGAAAGTAGTCATGGGATAATATAGATAATAGACTGGTATCGTGTGATGAGATGGTATGAATAATATTTAGACAGGTAGCGTGTGATGAGATGATAGTAATAATAGAGAGTGATGCGGTGTGATAGATGATAGAATATAGACAGGTCGGTGTGTGGAGATGATAGTAAAATACTAGCAGGTAGCGGTGTGTATGGGATGATGTAATGATGTTTATAATAGACAGGTCGCAGTGGATGAATTATAGTACTAATAGACAGGTAGCGTGTGATGTATGGATGTAATAATAGCAGGTAGAGGTCAATGATCATATAGTACTATAGACAGGTATCAGTGTGAGGAGATGAATAAGCCATAGACTGGTACGTGTGATAAGAGATAGTAATAATAACAAGCCGTTGAGGAGATGATGTATAATACACGAGGTAGCAGTGTGATTGGATGATAGGAATCATAGAAAGGTAGCGTTTTGATGAGATTATTGTTATAATAGACAAAGGTAGCTGCGTGATGAGATTTATAGTAATAATAGACAGGTAGCGGTGTGATGAGATGATAGTAATATAACAGTAGCGGTGTAATGGGATACTAGTAATATAGACTGTTTAAGCGGTGTGTGAGATATCGTTAATAGAGTAGTAATGGGTGTGATGGGATGAATAGTAACTAATAGACAGGTAGCGGGGTGATGGATGATAGTAAAGGATAGAACATGGTAGCGTTTATGGGATATGTAATGATAGACAGGTATGGTGTTATGGGAATAATAGTAATGATAGACAGGTAGCGGTGTATCGTCATAGTAGAGTAAGTATTTTGAGGTTGATAAAGACATAACGTCCATCCGTCCAACGCCATCTAACATATCCTAATTTCTGCCTAACTGTTTATCCAGAGGAAGGCAAAAAACCCCGCACCAAATTTCGAAGGGGGAAAAATTCCTTCCTGAACTCAATGGCAATCGGAATTTCCCCTGGATCAACTATGATAGTAATAATAGACAGGTAGAGGTATGATCAGATTATAGTAATAATAGACAGGTAGCAGTGTGAGGAGATGATAATAAATAGACTGGTAGCGGTGTGATAAGATGATAGTAATAATAGACAGCCGTGTGAGGAGATGATAGTAATAATACACAGGTAGCAGTGTGATGGGATGATAGTAATCATAGAAAGGTAGCGTACAGGTAGCAGTGTGATGGGATGATAGTAATCATAGAAAGGTAGCGTTGTGATGAGATGATTGTTATAATAGACAGGTAGCGGTGTGATGGGATGATAGTAATGATAGACAGGTAGTGGTGTGATGATATGATAGTAATAATACACATGTAGCGGTGTGATGAGATAATAGTAATAATAGACAGGTAGCGGTGTGATGAGATGATAGTAATAATAGACAGGTAGCGGTGTGATGAGATGATAGTAATAATAGACAGGTAGCAGTGTGATAATATGATAGTAATAATAGACAGGTAGCAGTGTGATGGGATAATAGTAATATGATAGTAATAATAGACAGGTAGCAGTGTGATGGGATAATAGTAATAATAGACTGGTGGTGGTGTGATGAGATGATAGTAATAATAGACAGGTAGCGGTGTGATGGGATGATAGTAATGATAGACTGGTAGCGGTGTGATGGGATGATAGCAATAATAGACAGGTAGCGGTGTGATGAGATGGTAATAATAATAGACAGGTAGTGGTGTGATGGGATGATAGTAATAATAGACAGGTAGCGGTGTGATGGGATGATAGTAATAATAGACAGGTATAGACTGGTAGCTTGTGATAAGATGATAGTAATAATAGACAGGTAGTCGTGTGAGGGGATGATACTAATAATACATAGGTAGCAGTGTGATGAGATGATAGTAATAATAGACAGGTAGCAGTGTGATGGGATAATAGTAATCACAGTGGTACAGTCCATATTGTACTACATTCCTAATTTGTTTTCAGTGGTAGATGTCAGTCCTAGTATAATGACAGTCTAATGTGTTAGTCGGTTATGTTACAGTCAGTGTTATATACAGTCTATGTTGTTATTGTACGGTGGTACAGTCCAGTATTAATATACAGTCTAATGTGTTATTAGTACTGTGTACAGTCCAGTATTATACATTCTAATGTGTATTAGTATGGGTACAGCAGTCCGTATTATATCAGTCTAAATGTGTTTTATTGGTACGTTTGTACAGTCCAGTGTTTATAATACAGTCTTAATGTGTTTTAGGTACGGTGTAAGTCCCTTATTATTACATCCGTCATGTAAGTGTATTGGTAACGGTGTACAGTCCAGTGTTATATACAGTGCAATGTGTTATTGGTTAGTGTACATTCCCGATAATGTTATACAGTCTAATGTGTTATGGTACGGTGTACAGTCCAGTATTATATACAGTCAATGTGTTATATGGTACGGTGTACAGTCCAGTATTAATACAGTGTAAATGTGTTTATTGTTATCGGTATACAGTCCAGTATTATATACAGTCTATGTGTTATGGTCTAACGGTGTACAGTCCAGTGGATTATATAACAGTCTAATGTTGTTTTATTGGTACACGTGTACAGAGTCCAGTATTATATAGTCTCGAATGTGTTATTGGTACGAGTGTACAGTCCAGTGTTATATACATGTCTAATGTTTATTGTTATTGGTACGGTGTACAGTCCATATTAATATACAGTCTAATGTGTTATTGGTACGGTGTACAGTCCATTATTATATACAGTCTAATGTGTATTGGTACGTGTAACAGTCCCGTATTTATACAGTCAATGTGTTATTGGTACGGTGTACAGTCCAGTCATTATATTACAGTCTAATGTGTTATTGGTACGGTGTACAGTCCATTATTATAAACGTCTATGTTGTATTGGTACGTGTAAGTCCATTGTATATACAGTCTAATGTGTTTGGTACAGTGTACAGTCCGTGTATAACAGTTAATTTTTTGTACGTGTCCGTCCATAATATACATCTAATGTGGTTATTGGTACAGTGTACAGTCCAGTATTATATACAGTCTATGTGTTTTGGTACGTGTACAGTCCGTTATATACAGTTAATGTTTATTGGTAGTGTCAGTCCAGTAATGATATACAGTCTCAATGTGTTATTGGTACGGTGTTACAGTCCATTATTATATACAGTCCTAATGTGTTTATTGAGTACGGTGTACAGTCCTTTATATCAGTGTAATGTGTTGATTGGTACGTGTACAGTCCAGTTTATACGTCCCTAATGTGTTATTGGTGGTACGTTGTACTGGCCAGTGTTATATACAGTCTAATGTTTATTGGTATCGGTGTACAGTCCTATTGTATACTCAATGTAATTGTTATTGGTACAGTGTACCAGTCCCGTATTGTATTTCTATGTGTTTATTGGTAGTGTACAGTCCAGTATTATATACACATCCTAATGTGTTATTGGTACGGTGTACAGTCCATATTATACAGTCTAAATGTGTTATTGGTAGGTGTACAGTCCCCAGATTTATATACAGTCTAATGTGTTATTAGTACGGTGTACCATCAGTAATTATATACAGTCTAATGGTTTATTGGTCCGTGTGTACAGTTCCATTGGTTATATACAGTCTAAAGTGTTATTGGTACGGTGTATTGTCCAGTATTATATACAGTCTAATGTGTTATTAGTACGGTGTACAGTCCAGTATTATATACAGTCTAATGTGTTATTGGTACAGTGTACAGTCTAGTGTTATATACAGTCTAATGTGTTATTGTACAGTGTACAGTCCAGTATTATATACAGTCTAATGTGTTATTGGTCGTGGTACAGTCCAGTATATACAGTCCTAATTGTTATTGGTACGTGTACAGTCCAGTATTATATACAGTCTAATGTGTTATTTGGTACTGTGACATCCAGTTTAAACAGTCTAATGTGTTCATTGGTACGTTAGTGACGTCCAGTATTATTACAGTCTCTGTGTTATTGGTACGGTGTAGTCCAGTGTTATATACAGTCTAATGTGTTATTGGGGTGTACAGTCCAGTTTATATACAGTATAATGTGTTATTGGTACGGTGTACAGTCCAGTGTTATATACAGTCTAATGTGTTATTGGTATGGTGTACAGTCCAGTGTTATATACAGTATAATGTGTTATTGGTACGGTGTACAGTCCAGTATTATATACAGTCTAGTGTTATTGGTTATGTAAGTCCAGTATTATCAGCAGTCTAATGTGTTATTGGTACGGTGTACAGTCCAGTGTTTATACAGTAATGTGTTTTGGTACTGGTGTACATCCGTATGTATATACAGTCTAATGTGTTTTGTACGGTGTACAGTCCAGTATTCTATACATCTAATGTGTTATTGGTACTGTACAGTCCAGTTATTATATACAGTCTAATGGGTTATTGGTACGTGTACAGTCCCAGTAATATCAGTCTAATGTGTTATGGTTAGTTACACAATCCAGTATTATATACAGTCTAATGGGTTATTGGTAAGCGTGTACAGTCAGTGTTATATACAGTCTAATGTTATTGGTTACATGTAACATGTCCAAGTTATATAAGTATACAGTCTAGTGTGTTATTGGTACGGTGTACATCCTAGTGTTATTACAGTCTAATGTGTTATTTGTACGTGTAGTCAGGTCCAGTATTATATCAGTCTAATGTGTTATTGGTACAGTGTACAGTCCAGTGTTATATACAGCTATGTGTTATTGGTACAGTGTACAGTCCATATGTATATACAGTCTAATGTGTTATTGGTACAGTGTACAGTCCAGTATTATATACAGTCCAATGTGTTTATTGGTACGGTGTACAGTCTATTTTATATACAGTCTAATGTGTTATTGGTACAAGTGTACAGTCCATCTATTATATACAGTCTAATGTTTATTGGTACGGTGTACAGTCCAGTATTATATCATCTATGTTTTATTGGTACGTGTACAGTAGTGTTATATACAGTCTAATGTGTTCTTGGTACGTGTAAGTCCATATTATATAACAGTCCTAATGTGTTATTGTACGTGTACAGTCCAGTATTGTATACAGTCTAATGTGTTTATGGTAGGGTGTACAGTCCAGTATTAGTACAGTCTAATGTTTAGGTACGGTGTACACGTCCAGTTATATACAATCTAATGTGTTATTGGTACGTGTGGTACATCCAGTATTAATTACAGTCTAATGTGTTATTGGTACGTGTACAGTCCAGTTTTGATATCACAATGTTTATGGTACGTGTACAGTCCAGTATTATATACAAGTCTAATGTTTTATTGGTACGTTGTACAGTCCAGGTTATATACAGTGTCTGTGTTATGGTTAGTGTACAGTCCAGTAATTATATACAGTCATGTGTGAGTTGGTACGGTGTACATTCAGTATTAGTATTACGTCTCATGTGGTTATTGGTACATGTGTACAGTCCATGTATTGTGATATACAGTCTATGTGTTATTGGTTACGGTGTAACAAGTCCAGTATTATATACAGTCTAATGTGTTATTGGGTACGGTTGTACAGTCCCAGTATTATATACAGTCTAAGTGTTATTGGTAAGTGGTACAGGTCCAGTATTGTATACAGCTATGTGTTATTGGTACAGTGTACATCCAGTTGTTATAACAGTTATGTGTTATTGGTAGTGTCATGTCCAGTATTAATACAGTCTAATGTGTTTATTGGTACTTGTACAGTCCGTAATTATGATACAGTCTAAGTGTGTTATTGGTACGGTGTACAGTCCAGTATTATATACAGTCTAATGTGTTATTAGTACGGTGGTACGCCCATATTATATACAGTCGTACATGTGTTATTGGTACGGTGTACAGTCCAGTTTATATACAGTCTAATGTGTATTGGTACGGTGTACATGTCCAGTATTAGTACAAGTCTACAATGTGTTTATTAGGTACGGTGTACAGTCCAGTATTATATACAGTCTAATGTGTTATTGGTACGGTGTACAGTCCAGGTATATATAACAGTGAATGATGTTAGTGGTACGGTGTACAGTCCAGTATTTATACAGTCTAATGTTTATTGGTAGGTGTACAGTCCATTGTTGATATACAGTCTAATGTGTATTGGTACGGTGTACAGTCCAGTATTATACAGTCTATGTGTTATTGGTACAGTGACATTCCAGTATTTAATACGTCCTAATGTGTTATTGGTATCCAGGTTATACCAGCCAGTGTTATATACAGTTCCCTAATGTGTTTATTGGTACGTGTACAGTCCAGTATTATATACGCTGAATGTGTTATTGGTATGGTGTACAGTCCGTATTATATACAGTCTAATGTGTTATTGTTACGTGTACGTCCAGTATTGTATACAGTCTATTGTTTTTGGTATGTGTACTCCAGTATTATATACAGTCCAATGTGTTATGGTACGGTGTACAGTCCAGTTTATATACAGTGTAATGTGTTTTGTACGGTGTACAGTCCAGTATTATACAGTCTAGTGTTATATGGTACGGTGTACGTCCCAGTATTATATACAGTCTAATGTGTTATGGTACGTGTACAGTCCAGTATTATATACAGTCTAATGTGTTATTGGTACGGTGTACATTCCAGTGTTATATACAGTCTAATGTGTTATTGGTACAGTGTACAGTCCAGTATTATATACAGTCTAATGTGTTATTGGTACGGTGTACAGTCCAGTGTTTATATACGTCTAATGTGTTATTGGTACGGTGTACAGTCCAGTATTATAATCTATGTGTTATTGGTACGGTGTACAGTCATTTATATACATCTAATGTGTTTTTGGTACGTGAACAGTCCAGTTTTATATACAGTCTAATGTGTTTATTGGTACAGTGTACAGTCCAGTGTTATATACAGTCTATGTGTTATTGGTACGTGTAACAGTCCAGTGTTATTATACCTCTAATGTGTTAATTGGTACAGTGTACATTCCCAGTATTATATACGTCTAAGTTGTTATTGGTACGGTGTACAGTCCATGTTTATATCAGTTAATGTGTTTATTGGTACGTGGTTTACAGTCCATTATTATATACAGTCTAATGTGTTAGTGGTACGTGTACAGTCCCAGTATAATATACAGTCTAATGTGTTATTGGTAGTGTTACAGTCCCTAGTGTTATAACAGTCTAATGTGTTTTGGTACGTGTACGTCCAGTATTATATCCAGTCTAATGTGTTATTGGTACGGTGTACTTCCAGTGTTTATACAGTCTAATGTGTTATTGGTACAGTGTACATTCCAGTATTATATACAGTCCTAATGTTATTGGTACGGTGTACAGTCCAGTTATTTATAACCAGTCCAATGTGTTATTGGTACGGTGTACAGTCCCAGTATTATATACAGTCTAATGTGTTATGTACGGTGTACAGTCCAGTATTATATACATGTAATGTGTTATTATACGGTGTCAGTCCAGTATTTATAGTACGTCTAATTTGTGTTATTGGTACGGTGTACAGTCCAGTTTATATCAGTCTAATGTGTTATTGGTTACGGTGTAATCAGTAATTATACCAGCTAATGTGTTATATGGTACTTGTACAGTCCGTATATTACAGTTAATTGTTATTGGTACGGTTTACCGTCCAGTCTTATATACAGTGTATGTGTTATTGGTACAGTGTACAGTCTCAGTTTTATACGTCTAATGTGTTATTGGTCGGTGTACAGTCCAGTATTATATACTGTACTGTGTTAATTGGTTAGTGTCGTCCAGTATTATCATACATTCTAATTGTGTTATTGGTACGGTGTAACAGTCCAGTATTATATACAGTCTAATGTGTTATAGGTAGGTGTACATCCGTATTATATACGGTCTAATGTGGTTTATTGGACGGTGACATCCAGTATTATAACAGTCTAATTGTTTATTGTACGGTGTACAGTCCAGTTTATATACAGTATAATTGTTATTGGTACGGTGTACAGTCCATATTATATACAGTGTAAATGTGTTATTGTTTATGTGTACAGTCTCCAGTGTTCTATACAGTCTAATGTGTTATTTGGTACTGTGTAACAGTCCAGTATTATAACAGTGTAAGTGGTATTGGTACGTGTCCATTCCGTATTTATACCGTCTAATGTGTTATTGGTCGGCGGTGTACAGTACCGTGTATTATATATATGTCTATGTTTATGGTACGGTGTCCGCAGTATTATATACAGTCTAATGTGTTATTGGTATCGGTGTACAGTCCAGTATTATATACCATGTAATGTTTATTGTGTAGTGTACAGTCCAGTATTATACAGTCTAATGTTTATTGGTATGGTTACAGTCCAGTATTATATACGTCTATGTTTATTGTACGGTGTACAGTCGTGTTTTACAGTCTAATGGTGTTTTGGCACGTGTCACAGTCCAGTGAATTAATATACATCTAATGTGTTTTTGGTACGGTGGTACAGTCCAGTGTTATATACAGTCGTAATGTGTTATTGGTTACGGTGTACAGTCCAGTATTATATCAGTCTAATGTGTTATTGGTACGGTGTACAGTCCCAGTATTATTACAGTTAATGTGTTATTGGTACGGTGTACGTCCCGTATTTATACAGTGTAATGTGTATTGGTATGTCAGTCCAAGTTTATATCCGTTAAGGGTTATTGGTACGGTGTACAGTCCAGTATTATATACATCTAATGTGTTACTTGTACGGTGTACAGTCCTTGTTATATACACTCTAATGTGTTATTGGTACAGTGTACAGTCCATCATTAATATACGTCTAATGTGTTTATTGGTACGGTGTACAGTCCTAGTGTTTATATACAGTCTAATGTGTTTTGTTAATGTAGTGTACAGTCCAGTATTAATATACAGTCCAATGTGTTATTGGTACGGTTACGTCCAGTATTAATACAGTCTAATGTGTTATTGTACGTGTACAGTCAGTATTATTACAGTCTAATGGGTATTATGTACAGTCCAGTGTTATATACAGTCTAATGTGTTTATTGGTACGGTGTCAGTCCAGTATTATATACAGTCTAATGTGTTATTGTACGGTGTCAGTCGTATGTATACAGTCTAATGTGTTATTGGTACGTGGTACAGTCCAGTATTATATCAGTCCTAATGTGTTATTGGTACGGTGTACAGTCCAGTATTAATACAGTGTAATGTGTTATTTACGGTTGTGTACAGTCCAGTATTATATACAGTCTAATGTGTTAGTAGGTACGGTGGTACAGTCCAGTATTATATACATTCTAATGTGGTTATTGGTATGGTGTGTACAGTCAGTATTATATACAGTCCTAATGTGTTATTGGTACGTGTACAGTCCAGTATTATATACAGTCTAATGTGTTTTTGTCGGTGTACAGTCCGTATTAAGACATCTAATGTGTTATTGGTACGGTGTACAGTCCAGTAATTATATACAGTGTATATGTTATTGGTACGGTGTACAGTCCCAGTATGTATATACATCTAATGTGTTTATTGTACGTGTACATTCCAGTATTATATACAGTCTAATGTGTTATTGGTACGGTGTACAGTCCATTTAGAGTACAGTGATAATGTGTTATTGGTACGGTGTACAGATCCAGTATTATATACAGTCTAATTGGTTATTGGTACGTGTACATCCAGTAATTCTAATACAGTCTAATGTGTTTTGGTACGGTGTACAGTCCAGATGAATACAGTCTAATGTGTTATTGGTACTGTGTACAGTCCCAGTTTATATACAGTCTAATGTGTTACTTGGTTACGTGTACATCCGCAGTATTATATACACGTTAATGTGTTATTGTTTAGTGTACATGCCAGTATTATATACAGTCTAATGTGTTTATTGGTAGGTGTAAGTCAGTGTGTAATCTATCAGTTGTACTAGCAGTCCGTATTCATTATTTGTTTATGGTACGTGTACAGTCCAGTGTTATATACAGTTAATGTGTTAACTGTAAGTCCGTATTTTAGTATGTGGTACACTAACCAATAACACATTACACTGTATATAATACTGGACTGTACACTAACCAATAACACATTACACTGTATATAACACTGGACTGTACACTAACCAATAACACATTACACTGTATATAATACTGGACTGTACACTAACCAATAACACATTACACTGTATATAATACT
>CM033471.1:269197589-269280760 GCA_019447015.1 Hymenochirus boettgeri | reverse complement strand
TGGATGTACAACCGTACCAATAACAATTATACTTATATAAACTGGCTGTCCACCGTACAATAAACATTAGACTTGTTATAATACTGGCGATGTACACCGTCCAATAAAACCACATTAGACTCGGTATATTAATACGGGATGTCACGTACAACACCTTAACTATACAATAGGACTGTCACGTGCAATAAACATAATGATACTGTTGACGTACCAGTACAAATTAACAATTTAGATGTATATAATACTGGACGACACTACCAATAAACATTCAGTACTGATATAATACTGGACTGACACTCGGACCAATAACACATTAGGAATCGTATTGAATACTGAGACTGTACATAACCAATAACACATTACACTGTATATAAACTGACGTAAACCGTACCATATAACATTCTACTGTAATAATACGGATGTACACCAGTACCATAAACACATTAGACGCTTAGATATACTGGATGTATGACACCGTGACATACACATAGACTGAATAATATGGACGTGTACACCGTCAATAACACTAGACTGTAAAATACGATGTACACGCCAATAAACACATTAGACTGTATATAAACGGACTGTACACCGTACCAATAACACATTAGACTGTATATAATACTGGACTGTACACCGTACCAATAAACACATTAGACTGTATATAATACTGGACTGTACACTAACCAATAACACATTACACTGTATATAATACTGGACTGTACACCGTACCAATAACACATTATGACTGTATATAATACTGGACTGTACACCGTACCAATAACACATTAGACTATATATAACACTGTACTGTACACCGTACCAATAACACATTAGACTGTATATAATACTGGACTGTACACAGTACCAAAACACATTAGACTGTTATAAACCATGACTGTAACACTACACCAATAACACATTACACTGTATAATACTGGACTGTACACCGTACATATAACACATTAACTGTATATAATAATGGACTGTAAACCGTACCAATAAACACATTACACTGTATATTAAACTGGACTGTACACCGTGCCAATAACACATTAGACGTATATAACACAGGAATGTACACCGTACCTAATTAACACATTAGAATGTAAATAACACTGACTGTACACCGTACCAATAACACATAGACTGTATATAATACTGGACTGTACACCTACCAATAACACATTACACTGTATATAAACACTGGACTGTACACCGTACCAAAAAACATTAGATGTATATTAACACTGACTGTACACTAACCAATAACACAGTACACTGTATAATACTGGACTGTACACCGTACCCATAACACATTAGGACTGTATTATAAACACTGACTGTACACGTACCAATAACACATTAGACTGTATATAATACATGGATTGTTTACACGTACCAATAAACATTAGACGTATATAACACTAACGACCTTACATGGATGTATCACCGTACCAATAAACACATTAGACTGTATATAATACTGGACTGTACACGTACCAATAACACATTAGAGTATATAATACGGGGACTACACCGTTACCAATAACACATTGAGACTGTATATAACTGGGACTGTACACCGTACAATAACACATTAGACTGTATATAAACTGGCTGTACACCGTACCATAACACATTAGGACTGTAATAATACTGGATGTACACCATACCAATAACACAAATTATAGACTGTATATACAATACTGGACGGTACACTAACAATAACACATTAGACTGATATAATACTGGACTGTACACCTATACAATACACACATTAGACTGTATATAATACTGGACTGTACACGTACCAATAACACATTACAACTGTATATAACACTGGACTGTAAACCGTACCAAAACACATTAGGACGTATAAATACTGGACTGTACACTGTACCAATAACACATTAGACTGTATACAATACTGGACTGTACACCGTACCAATAACACATTAGACTGTATATAACACTGGACTGTACACCGTACCAATAACACATTAGACTGTATAAAACTGGACTGTACACCGTACCAATAACATCATTACTGTTATTATACTGGACTGTACACCGTACCAATAACACAATAGACTGTATATAATACTGGACTGTACACCGACCAATAAACACATTTAGGACTTGTATAATACTGGGATGTACACCGTACCAATTACACATTGACTGTATATAATACTGGACTGTACACTGTACCAATAACACATAGACTGTATATAATATGTGTACACCGTACAATTAACACATTATACTGTATATAATACTGGACTGTACACCGTACCAATAACACATTAGACTGTATATAATACTGGACTGTACACCGTACCAATAACACATTAGACTGTATATAATACTGGACTGACACATACCAATAACACATTACACTGTTATAAATACTGGACTGTACACTGTACCAATAACACATTAGACGTGGATAAATACTGGACTGTACACTACCATAAACCATTAGACTGTATATAATGACTGGGACTGTAAACGTCCAATAACACATTACAACTGTACATACCACTGGACTGCTGTACACGTTACCAATTAACACAGTAGACTGTATACAATACTGGACTGTACACTGTACCAATAACCACTATGATGAACTTACTAATACTGGATGTACACCGTACCAATAACACATTAGACTGTATATAATTACTGGACTGTAACACTTAACCATAACACAGACACTGTATATAACCTGGACTGTACAACGTACCAATAAAACATTAGACTGTATATAATACTGGACTGTACACAGTACCAATAACACATTTGATAGTATAATACTGGACTGTACACACGTACCAATAACACATTAGACTGTATATAATACTGGACTGTACCACCGTACACAATAACACATTAGAGATTGTATATAACATGGGACTGTACACCGTACCTAAACATTAGATGTATATACTGGGACTGTACACCGTACCAATAAACACATTAGACTGTATATAATACTGGACTGTACACAGTACCAATAACACATTACACTGTATATAATATGGATGTGACACCGTACCAAGTAACACTATTAGACTGTATATAACACTAACTGTACACTTATACAATAACAACCCATACACTGGATATAACACTGGACTGTACACTGTACCAATAAACATTAGACTGTATAAATGACTGGACTGTACACTGTACCAATAAACACATTATACTGTATATAATACTGGACTGTACACCGTACCAATAACACATTAGACTGTATATAATACTGGACTGTACACTGTACCAATAACACATTAGACTGTATATACATTATGGACTGTACACGTACCAATAACACATTAGCATGTATATAAACTGGACGTGTACACGTACCAATTAACACATTAGACTGAATATAATACTGGACCTGACATACACGTACAAATAACACATAGACTGTAATAAACACTAGGATGTACACCGTACCAATAACACATTAGACTGTATATATAACTGGACTGTTACCACGTACCAATAACACATTAGACTGTATTAATACTGGACGGTACACCGTACCAATAACACATTAGACTGATATAATACGGATTGTAACACCATAACCATTAGACTGATATACTGACTGTACACCGTACCAAAACCACATTAGACTGGTATATAAAACTGGACTGTACATACCAAAACACATTACGCACTGTACTACGAATACTATAGGACTGTACACCGTACCGAATAACACATTAGACTGTATATAATACGGATGTACACGTACCAATAACACATTACTGTATAAACACGGGACTGTACACCGTACCAATAACACATTAGACTGATAATAATACTGGACTGTACAGTACCAATAACACATGACTGAATAATACTGGACTGTACACCGTACCAATAAAACATTAGACGATATAAAACTAGGACTGTACACCTTACCAATAACACATTAGAACTGTATATAATACTGGACTGTACACCTGTACAATAACACATTAGACGTATATAATACTGGACTGTTACACACCCCAATAACACATAGACTGTATATAACACTGACTGTACACCGTACCAATAACACAAGACTGTTAATAATACTGGACTGTACACCGTACCAATGAACACATTAGACTGTATATTAACACTAGGATGTCACAGTACCAAATAACACATTAACGTATATAATACTGGATGTACACAGTACCAATAACAATTTCGATGTATATACACTGGACTGTACACCGACCAATAACACATTAGATGTATATAAAATACTGGACTGTACACTAACCAATAACACATTAGACTGATATAAACACTGGAGCCGTACACGTACCAATAACACATTAGACTGTATATAAAACTGGACTGTACACTACAATAACACATTAGACTGTATATAATACTGGACGTACACCGTACTAAAACACTTAGACTGTATATAACTGGACTGTAACAGTACCAATAACACATTACACTGTATATAATACTGATGTACACCGTACCAATAACACATTAGACTGTATATAATACTGGGGACTGTACACCTACCAATAACACATTAGACTGTATAAACATGGACTGTACACCGTACCAATAACACATTAGGAGTGTATATAATCTGGACTGTACACCGATACAATAACACATTAGAATGATGTACACATACGGGACGGTACACGTACCAATAACAATTAGATTGAATGTATAAATACGGACTGTACACTGTACCAATAACACATTAGACTGTATATAACACTGGCTGTACAACGTACCAATAACACATTAGACGGTATATAATGGACTGTACACGTCCAACAACATTAACTGATATAAAGACTGACACCGTACCAATAAACACATTAGACTGTATATAATATGGACTATGTACACCGTACCAAATAAACATTAGACTGTATATATACTGGACTGTACACGTACCAATAAACATTACACTGTATATAATACGAGGACTGTACAACTGTACTACATAAACACACTAGGATTGTACTACAATACTGGACTGTACCATGTACCAATACACCACTTGGGGATGTTATATCCTACTGGACTGTGACACCGTAACAATAACACATTAAACTGTTATACACGGACTGTACACCATACAATACACATTAGACTGTATACAATTACTGGACTTACACTGTACCAATAACACATTAGATGTTATAATAATGGACTGTACACGTACCAATAACACATTAGACTGTATATAATTGACTGACTGTACACCGTACCAATAACACATTGACTGAACAGTCCACATACAATAACATCGTGAGACTGTTACACTGTACCAATACCACATATAGGACTGTATAATACTGGGACTGTACACCGTTACCAATAACACATTAGACTGTATATAATACTGGACTGTACACTAACCAATAACACATTACACTGTATATAACACTGGACTGTACACTGTACCAATAACACACTAGACTGTATACAATACTGGACTGTACACTGTACCAATAACACATTAGACTGTTTATAATACTGGACTGTACACCGTTAACACATAACACCATGACGATGTATATAATACTGGACTGTACTACCGATACACAATAAACAATTTACACTGTATACAATACTGGACTGTACAACCTAACCAATTAACACATTGACTGATATATAATACTGGACTGTACACCGTACCAATAACACATTAGACTGTATATAATACTGGACTGTACACTAACCAATAACACATTAGACTGTATATAACACTGGACTGTACACCGTACCAATAACAACATTGAGATGTAATAATAGGACTTACACTGTACCAAAAACATTAGACTGTATATAAACACTGGACTGTACACCGTACCAATAACACATTAGACTGATATAATAGGACTCTGCTACCCATACTAAACACAATTGATGATATAATACTGGACTGTACACAGTACCAATAACACATTAGACTGTATATTAATATGGACTGTACACCGTACAATAACACATTAGCACTGTATATAACACTGGACTGTACATACCATAACACATTAGACTGATATAATAGGATGACAATACCAAGAAACACAAAAGGAATGAGTACAATATGACTGTACCACTGTGACCAATAACACATTAGACTGTATATAACACAGACTGTACACCGTACCAATAACACATTAGACTGTATATATATCCTGGACTGTACACCTTGTACAATACAGATGTAGACTGTATAAATACTGGACTGTACACAGTACCAATAACACATTAGACTGTATATAAACGGATACACTGTACCAATACACATTGACTGAATAACACTAGCTGACACCGTACAATAACACATTGGCTGTATATAACAACTGGACTGTACACTGTACCAAATAAAACTTAGGGACTGTTATATATGGCTGTACACCGTACCATAAAACAATTAGGACGTCATATAACACTAGACTGTACACCGTACCCATAAACACATTAGACGTATATAACACTGGACGTACACCTACCAATAACAACATTAGACTGTAATAATTAATGGACTGTACACTGTACAATAACAATTAGACTGTATATCACATGGACTGTACACGTACCAATAACACATTAGACTGTATATAATACTGGCCTGTACACCGTACCATAACACATTAGACTGTATATAATACTGACTGTACACTGTACCAATAACACATTAGACTGTATATAAATACTGGACTTAACCATACATAACAACATTAGAATGTCTATAAATACTGGACTGTACACGTACCAATAAATAATTGAGACTGTATGTATAAAACTGGACTGTACACAGTACCAAGTAACACATTAGACTGTATATAACAATGGACTGTACACGTACCAATAACACATTAGCTGTATATAAACTGGACTGTACACCGTACCAATAACCACATTGAATGTATATAAATAGGAGATGTACACCGTCCAATAACAACATTAGACTGTCATATAATTACTGGACATACACTGTACCAATAACACATTAGACTGTATTAACCTAGATGAACCGTCCATAACACATAGATGTATTAATACTGGACTGTACACCGTACTAATAACACATAGACTGTATATAACATAGGATGTACACTGTACCAATAAACATAGATGTATATAAACACTAGCACTGTACACCGTAACCTTACTAATAACACATTAGGACTGTATATAATACTGGACTGTACACCGTACTAATAACACAAAGACTGTATTAACACTGGACTGACACCTACCAATGAACACATTAGACTGTATATAATAACTGATACGAATGTTACACCGTACCAAAAACACATTAGAATGTATATATACTGGACTGTACACCTAACAAAAAAAATTAGACTGTATATAATACTGGACTGTACACCGTACCAATAAAACACTTATTACTGTATATAACTGGATGTACACCATACATAACACATTAGACTGTATATAATACTGGACTGTACACCGTACCAATAACACATTATACTGTATATAACACTGGACGTACCACCATACAAATAAAACACTGGACTGTTTTTTACACACCGTACCAATAACACATTAGACTGATTATAACACTGGACTGTACACCGTACCAATAAACACATTAGACTGTATATAAACTGGACTGTACACCGTCTACCAATAACACATTAGATGTATATAAACTGGACTGTACACGTACCAATAACACATTAGGACTGTATAATAAGGACTGGACTGTACACTACCAAAAACCACATAGACTGTATATAATACTGGACTGTACACGTACCAATAACACATTAGGACTGTATATAATAATGGACGTACACAGTACCAAAACACATAGACTGTATATGAATACTGGGACTGTACCACATACCAATAACACATTAGACTGATATCTAATACAATGGACTGTACACCGTACCAATAACACATTACACTGTATATAATACTGGACTGTACACAGTACCAATAACACATTAGACGGATATAATACTGGAGTAGTACACGTACCAATAACACATTAGACTGTATATCATACTGGATGTACACCGTTACCAATACAACATTAGACTGTATATAATAGGACTGTACACCGTACCAATAAACATTAGACTGTATATATACTGGACTGTACACCGTACCAATAACACATTAGACTGTATATAATACTGGACTGTACACCGTACCCAAAACACATTAGACTGTATATAATACTGGACTGTACACCGTGCCAATAACACATTAGACTGTATATAATACTGGACTGTACACCGTGCCAATAACACATTAGACTGTATATAATACTGGACTGTACACCGTACCAATAACACATTAGACTGTATATAATAACTGGACTGGACACCGTACCAATCACATTAGGACTGTATATAATATGGACTATACACTGTACCAATAACACATTAGACTGTACATAATACTGGACTGTACACCGTACATATAACACATTAGACTGTATATAATACTGGACTGTACACCGTACCAATAACACATTAGACTGGTATATAAAACTGGGACTGTACACCGTACATATAACACATTAGACTGTATATAATACTGGACTGTACACCGTACCTATAACACATTGACTGTATATAATACTGGACTGTACACCGTACATATAACACATTAGACTGTATATAATACGGACTGTACACCGTACCAATAACACATTAGACTGTATATAATATGGACTGTACACCGTACCTATAACAACATTAGACTGTATATAAACTGGACTGTACACCGTACCAATAAACACATTACACTTGTTATTATAATACTGGACTAACACCGTACCAATAACAATTAGACTGTATAAACACTGGAATGTTACACCGTACATATAACACATTAGACTGATATAATACTGGGGATGTTACACCGTACAATAACACACTTAGACTGTATATAATAAGGACTGTACACCGTACCAATAAACATTAGACTGTAGATAAAGGACGTACACCGTACATAAACACTTAGACTGTATATAAATGGACTGTGACTCGTACACCGTACCAATAACACATTAGGACTGATATAAACACTGGACGTACACCGAGATATATAACACATTAGACTGTATATAATACTGGACTGTACACCGTACCAATAACACATTAGATGTTACAATACTGGACTGTACACCGTGCCAATACACATTAGATGTATATAATACTGGACTGTACACCGTACCTATAAACACATGACTGAATAACACTGGAACTGTACACGTACCAATATAAACATACACTTATATAATACTGGACTGTACACCGTACCTATAAACACATTAGACTGTATATAACACTGGACTGTAAACGTACCTATAACACATTAGATGTATTAACAATGAGTACACCGTACCAATAACACATTAGACTGTATATAACACTGGACTGTACACCGTACCAATAACACATTAGATAGACTGTTTATAATACTAGACTGTACACCGTACCAATAACACATTATACTGTTTATAATACTGGACTGTACACCGTATCAATAACACATTAGACTGTTTATAATACTGGACTGTACACCGTATCAATAACACATTAGACTGTTTATAATACTGGACTGTACACGTACCTATAACACATTAGACTGTATATAATACTGGACTGCACACCATACCAATAGGGGTGTCTCTCTAATGAGGCAATATGAGCAAAGGGCAGCGCTCCTGCTAATATCAGACGCAGCAGGCAGAGCTTACTTTCAATTTTTTGGCAGGCAGAACAGAAGGAAATAACTAAACGCCTAGTAGTACATAGGGCGGCATTCAAAAGTTTGTCTCACATGGCAAAAAACCCTACGAGACCACCCCTGAATAACACATTAGACGTGTATATTAGTAATATTGGAAAGGGGATAAATGATTATACTGTATTGGGTGGCCAAGGCAGAGTGCCTTTCTTTTTATTGTTTTTTAACCAATGACCACCAATTAACTAAAAACAAAATTAAAAAAATTAGTGCCCAAGGCCCAGAGCCCCATCATCCATGTCCCCAACCCCATCTTAGTGGTCCCAAATCCAGAGTCCACTCGTCACCAAAACTTAGAATCCCTATTCTGTCAAAAAGGCCAGAGTTCCTCTAAGGGCATCAATTTACCCAGAGCCACAAATTGTCCGGGCAAATATGGCTTCCCGTATTTAATACTGGATTTGCACCTTGTGGTAAATCCTAAAAGGAATTTTACCCCAGCACCACTTTAAGACCAGCCATTAGCTGGTCTTAAATTTTGGCGTTAAAAGTGGTGCACATGTGAGTAAATCAGGCCCTAAGTGTCCCAAGCATCCTTACCTGTGGACTATGCCTCTGTGCAATTGCAGTGTTCTGCCTCCTTGTGTGTTTCCATTTTTTCTCCCTCTAGTGGTGAGTCAATAGGAACTGCAGAGACAATCTTACCATCTCCCTCTAGTGGTGAGTCAATAGGAACTTCAGAGACAATCTAACCATCTCCCTCTAGTGGTGAGTCAATAGGAACTGCAGAGACAATCTTACCATCTCCCTCTAGTGGTGAGTCAATAGGAGCTGCAGAGACAATCTTACCATCTCCCTCTAGTGGTGAGTCAATAGGAACTGCAGAGACAATCTTACCACTCCCGTTAGTTGAGTCATATGGAACTGCAGAGACAATCTTACCATCTCCCTCTAGTGGGGGGAGTAGGAACTGGAAATGCAGTGACACACACACATGGCCAGAACGGACACAGCAGTTGGCTTTTATTATACAGGAATAAAATCTACACTGAACAAGTGTGCTTCTATCACGTGGAATGGTGGTGGATTATATAGGAATAATGTGTGCCCAACTGAAATTAGAAGTATATTAGAATTCACTGAGTTCCTGACTATTCCATTTGCAAGCCGAGTGCTTTTATTAAAGGGCAAGTAACATCCTAGTAATTTAAGCTGGGGGTGCCCATTAAAACATATCATTACCAATATTATATCATTCCCCTCCATAGTTGGAACCAAAAATTTGCAAAAGACAATAGTAAGTCCAATAACCCCTCTACAATGTCACAGGGACACACATACACACTTGTCCCCCCAGCTTCTCAAATTGTCCTGGATTGGAGAATAGATGGTAAAAGTAAAAAATTTAACGGGGAACCAATTCTCCTTTCCTAGAGTTAAACCAGCCTTTTACCGAGAGGCCAGCCTTACTGTGGCTCGAACAATAGGAAACCCCATTAGAGAAGGTTTTCTCTAAACCACGGTGTGTAGCATTTCCATTTAGCCCCAATAAAGGGCCTAGTCACAAATACATCCCACATCAGACATTAAGGACAAACTCAAGGGATGTGGATCGATAAAAATCCAACAAGGATGAAGAGCAGAGGAGGCCCTCAGAGAAATATAAAGGGCAAGCAAAGGTCAACAAAATAAAGGTGTAAAACCCAAAGGATGTTAAAGTTCTATGAAGAACAGGAAGACAGAGAGAGTTTTGTATCAAAACAATTGTATAACCATAGAGATTATAGGGGAGAGGAGAAGAGACAAAGCTCTGTCCAAAGCTTTCAGATAACAATGTCACAGATTCATCTAATTTAGATCTATCTATTCTATCGTCTTTCGTTTCATTCTTATCTATTTATCTATCTATCTATCGGTCGTTGTCTGTCGTTTTTGCATTTATTTCTATCGAGATACATTCAGTGCTTCATGTATCGAGCTAGCTAGCGTAGTTTCGGGAGCTCGGTATCTGTGGCGTCAGATCAGTCACTCTGTCTGTCGAATGTTATCCAGAGGCTATCTATGCATCGATGTCAGTCGTGCTAGACAAGCCTATTGATCCGTAGACAGCGAGCGAGACGAGGTCGAGCAGCATAGGGAGCGATCTACGACTACTATCGATCGGTCGGCTTGCTCGAGCATCTAATGAGGGCGGTGGACGAGGCAGCGAGCAGGAGCCAGGCACGTATTCGCAGCAGGAGCTTAGGAGAGCGGAGCGAGGAGCGGCGCCAGATCATCGTAGCGTTATCTTCTTATCTGAGATAAGCAGGAGCAGCACCATCGCAGTGAAGTCGTATACAGTAGTCTAGTTCATCCAGCCTATTAGCGATTTAGAAGATTATCCATCATCTGAGTCTATCTCAGGTATTATCTTCCTTTCTATATATTTATCTATCTCTCTATGCTATCTATGCATTCCCTATTACTATCTATTATCTATCTATCTATCTTCTATCTATCTGTCTGTCTGTCTGTCTCTCTATCTATCTATCTTATGGTCGTCTGTCTGAGCTCTATATCTGTCTATCGATCTATTATTATATATGTATCAGTTCTCAATCTATTCTATTATTCATCCATTATCACATCTAGTCGTATCTGTCTGTCTCGCTTTGTCTGTCTGTCTTCGTCTAGCGTGGAAGGCTGGATACGAGTGCGCATTCTGTCCTGTGGTCTGGCTATTTCTGCTATCTACTTCTGTCTGTCATGGCGTATTGTCTAGTGCGGACCGATGCAGCCATGTATGCTGATGTCAGAGAGAGCGACGATGGCCTATGCGATCTGAGGCGCGACTGAGCTTCTGTAGCGAGCGAGTCTTCAGCCTATCGGCTATTATCTGTCTGTCTGTCTGTTGGCTGTCTATGCTGCGCTCTTTTGAGCTCTATTCGATCCTTATCTAGGCGGTATCGAGGCTAGTCGAGTCTAGCTATTCATCCGAGTATCGATCATGAGTCGATAGCTTATCTATCTCAGCTTATCTATCTAAGCGTCGCTAGTCTGAGCTGTCTGTGTCTGGTTCTCTAGGATTATTTCTTCTTGTGCTATCTATTATCATTATCACTATTTATCTATCCCAGACGAGCGAGCGATCTAGCGAGGAGCGAGTCAGAGTAGGGCGACAGGAGCGAGCATCGAGTAGGAGCGATCGTATCAGCCAATAAAGTCGATCGATCGAGCTATCTAATCGAGGTCAGTCCAATATCGACAGTATCTATCTACTTTATCTATCGTATCATCATTATTATCTATGCAGTCCATTACTATCATCTATCTATCTATCGAGCATACCTATCGTATCTACTCTATCTGTACTGTCGTCTTTGGTCAGCTTATCTATCTTATCATTATCATTCTATCTATGGCTATTATGTATCATTTCTATCTATCCATATATTCATTAATCGAGGCATGCTACTAGCTAATAGCTAATCTATCTATCTATATCTATACTAAATAGATGCTATTCATTCCATTAATTTTCTATCTACCTATTTATACGATCAGTGTGTTCTCCAAAGTTACGTGTATTCTACTCTATAAATCTCAGTCTGTGACATGCACGTTTACATAGGCACCCAATATGTACTGTGTATCTATCCTCTGTTCATTCTGTTATGTGACATGCCGTTACATAGTGTACCTCCAATATTGACTCGGATCTATCCCTCTCTATCTCGAGTCTGTGACATGTCGTTACATAGTGTACCCCAATATTTACTGTGTATCTATCCTCTACTATCATAGTCTGGTACATGTTGTACATAGTGTACCCCAATATTAGGTGTATCTATCTCTATCTATCTCAGTCTGTGACATGCTATTACATAGTGTACCCCAAATTTACTCGCGGATCTTTTATCCTCTATCTATCTCAGTCTGTGACATGTACGTACATAGGTACCCACAATATTTACTGCGTATCTATCCTTATTCGGTTGTGAATTCCGATACATAGTGTACCCCTAGTATATTTACTGTGATTATCCTCTATCTATCTCAGTCTGTGACATGCCGTTACATATGGCGTACCCCAATATTTTTAATGCGTACTAACCAATAACACATTACACTGTATATAACACTGGACTGTACACTGTACCAATAACACATTAGACTGTATATAACACTAGACTGTACACCGTACTAATAACACATTAGACTGTATATACACTAGACTGTACACCGTACCAATAACACATTAGACTGTATATAATACCTGATGGACACCATACTACTAACACATTATACTGTATATAATACTGGACTGTACACCGTACCAATAACACATTAGACTGTATATAATTCTGATGTACTACACCGTACCAATAACACATTAGACTGTATGGAATACACTAGACTGTACACTAAACACACTGTCACACCATTATAACTGTATACAATACTGGCCTGTACACTTACCAATAACACATTAGACTGTAATAATACTGGACTGTACACGTACCAATAACACATTAACTGTATATACCACTAGACTGTACACCGTACCAATAACACATTAGACTGTATACATATAATAGACTGTACACGTACCAATAACCAATTAGACTGTATATACATACTGGACTGTCACACTGTACCAATAAACCACATTAGACTGTATATAAACTGGACTGTAACACGTACCAATAACACATTAGACTGTATATAACTGCCTGTACACCGTACCAATAACACATTAGACTGTATTAACTAGGACTGTACAACCGTACCATAACACATTAGACTGTTATATAATACTGGACTGTACACGTACCAATAACACATTAGACTGTATATAACACTGGACTGTACACCGTAACCAATAACACATTAGGACTGTATATAATCCAACGGACTGTACACCTACCAATAACACATTAGACTGTATATAATACTGGACTGTACACCGTACCAATAAACACATTAGACTGTATATAATTACTGGACTGTACACCTAACCAATAACACAAGACTGTATATAATACTGGACTGTACAACCAACGTACTAATAACACTTGACTGTATATAATACTGGACTGTACACAGTACCAATAACACAACTGTATTAATCACTGGACTGTACAACCGTACCAATAACACATTAGACTGTTATAATACTGGACTGTACACACTAACCAATAACACATTAGACTGTATATAATACTGGACTGTACCCGTACACCAATAACACATTAGACTGTATATAACTGGACTGTACACTACCAATAACACATTAGGAACTGTATATACTCGGACTGTACACGTACAATAACACATTAGACTGTAATATAACTGGACTGTACACGTCAATAACAATTAACTGTATAACACATAACGTAAAACACATTAGATGTATATAATACTGGACTGTACCCGTACCAAAACACATTAGACGTATATAAACTGGACTGTAAAACCTGTACCAATACACATTAGACTGTATATAAACTGGACTGTACACCGTACCAATAACACATTAGACTGTATATAACACTGACTGTACACTAACCTACCAATAACACATTAGACTGTATAATAACTGGACGTGTACACGTACCAATAACACATTAGACTGTTATAACTAGACTGTACACTGACCATAACACCATTGACTGTATATACTGGACTGTACACCGTACAATAACAACATTAGACTGTATTAATACTGGACGACAATAAAACCGTACCAATACACTTTAGACTGTACTCCCACTGGACTGTACACGTACCAGTAACCAAAATTTAGACTGTATATATACCTGGACTGGTACACCGTACTATACACATTAGACTGTATATAATACTGGACTGTACACCATACCAATAAACACATTAGACCTGTTAAATACTGGACTGTACACCGTACCAATAACCATTAAGGAAAAACAAAACCTGTATACTACTGGACTGTAAACTGATACCAATAACACATTAGACTGTATAAATACGGGACTGTAACACTGTACCAATAACACATTAGACTAAATAAATCCTGGACTGTACACCGTACCAATACACATTAGACTGTATATAAACTGGACTACACCGTACCAATACACATTAGACTGTAATATAATACTGGACTGTAACACGTACCAAAACACATTAACACTGTATATAATACTGACTGTACACCGTACAATAACACATTGAGCCTGATATAATACTGGACTGTACACCGTCCAATAACACTTAAACTGTATAAATACTGGACTGTACACAACCAATAACACATTAACTGTATATAACACTGGACTGTACCACTTACCAATAACACATAGACTGTATACAATACTGGACTGTACACCTGTACCAATACACAACAATTAACTGTATATAATACTGGACTGTACACCGTACAATAACACATTAACTGTAATCTAACACGGACTGTACACGTACCAATAACACATTAGACTGTATAACTACTGGACTGTACACTGTACCAATAACACATACTGTATATAATACTGGACTGTAACACCGTACCAATAACACATTAGACTGTATATAATACTGGACTGTACACTGACCAATACCCATTACTGTATATATACTGGACTGTACACTGTACCATAACCAATTAGAACTTTTATAATACTGGACTGTACACGTACCATAACCACATTAGACTGTATATAAACTGGACTGTACACCGTACCAATAACAACATTAGACTGGTATATCAACACTGGACTGTACACCACGTACCAATAACACATTAACTGTATAATACTGGACTGTACACGTACCAATAACACATTGACGGTATATAAACTGGACTGTCACCGTACCAATAACACATTACGACTGTATATCATAGCTGGGACTGTACACCCTAACCAATACACACTTAACTGTATATAATACTGGACTGTACACCGTACCAATAACACATTAGACTGTATACATACTGGACTGTACACCGTACTAATAACACATTAACTGTATATAATACTGGACTGTACACTAACCATAACACATTAGACTGTAAATAAACTGGACTGTACACCGTACCAATAACACATTAGAACTGTAATATAATACTGGACTGTACACGTACCAATAACACATTGACTGTATATACACTGGACTGTACACCTGTACCAATAACACATAGACTGTATATAAACTGGACTGTACACACTACAATACACCTTGACGGTATATAATACTGACTTGTACCCAGTACCAATAACACATTAGAACTGTATAATTACTGGATTGTACACACGTACCAATAACACATTAGACTGTATACATACAACCTGGACTGTACACTACCAATACCACATTAGACTGTATATAATACTGGACTGTACACCGTACCAAATACCAAATTAGACCTGTATATAATACTGGACTGTACACTGTACCAATAACACTTAGACTGTTTATACACTAGACTGTACACGTACCAATAACACATTTGACTGTATATAATACTGGACGTACACCTGTACCATAAAACATAGACCTGTATATATTTTGTGTTTTTGGTGTACACACGTCACCCATAACACTTCTCTTTCTTAATCTGGACTGTACACTACCATAACACATTAGACTGTATATAACTACAGGACTGTACAACCTGTACAATAACACATTAGACTTAATAACACTGGACTGTTACACTGTACCCAAATAACGACATTAGACTGTATAATAATACTGGACTGTACACGTACCAATAACCACATTAACTGTATATACACTAGACTGTACACCGTACCCAATAACACATTAGACTGTATATAATACTGGACTGTACACCTACCATAACACATTAGACGTAATATAATACTGGACTGTACACGTAACAATAACACATTAGACTGTATAACACTGGACTGTACACTGTACCAATAACACATTACGTATATAATACTGGACTGTACACCGTACCATAACCACATTACTGTATTAAATACTGGGACTGTACACAGTACCAATAACCATTAGACTGTATTAATACTGGACTGTACACCATACATATACACATTAATGTAATAATACTGGACTGTACACTTACCAATAACCATTAGACTGTATATAACTAGACTGTACACGTACCAATAACACATTAGACTGTATATAACATGGACTGTACACGTACCAATAACACATTAGACTGTATATAACTAGGACTGTACACCGTACCAATAACACATTAGACTGTATATATACTGGACTGTACCCGTACAATACCACATTAGACTGTATATAATACTGGACAATACACTGTACCAATAACACATTAGACTGTATATACACTAGACTGTACACCACGTACATAACACATTAGACTGTATATAATACTGGACTGTAAACCGTAACTAATACCACATTAGACTGTATATACACTGGACTGTACACTGTACCAATAACACATTAGACTGTAATATAACACTAGACTGTACACCCGTAACTAATAACACATTAGAAGACTGTATATAATACTGGCTGTACACCGTACCAATAAACACATTAGACTGTATATAATACTGGACTGTACACCGTACCAATAACACATTAGACTGTATAATAACTGGACTGTACACCGTACCATAACACATTAACTGTATAAATACTGGACTGTACCCATACCATAACACATATAACTGTAATATATACTGGACTGTACACCGTACCAATAACACATATACTGTATATAACCTGGACTGTACACCATACCACTAACACATTAGACTGTATATACAACTGGACTGTACACCTAACCAATAACATTAACTGTATATAACACTGGACTGTACACGCATACCAATACACAGTTAGACTGTATATACACTGGACTGTACACCGTACCAATAACACATAGACTGTATATCATACTGGACTGTACACCGTACCAATAACCACATTAGACGTATATAATACTGGACTGTACACCGTACCAATAACACATTAGACTGTATATATACTACTGACTTACACTGTACCAATACACTTTAGACTGTAATATAAGACTGAGACTGTACACTACAATAACACATTAGACTGTATATAATACTGGACTGTACACGTACCAATACCCATTAGACTGTATATACTCTGGACTGTACACACGTACCAATAACACATTAGACTGTATTAATACGGACTGTACACGTACCAATAACACATTAGACTGTATATAATACTGGACTGTACACCGTACCAATAACACATTAGACTGTATATAATACTGGACTGTACACCGTACCAATAACACATTAGACTGTATAATACTGGACTGTACACCGTACCAATAACACATTAGACTGTATATAATACTGGACTGTACACGTACCAATAACACATTAGACTGATATAATACTGGACTGTCCACCGTACCAATAACACATTAGACTGTATATAATACTGGACTGTACACCGTACCAATAACACATTAGACTGTATATAATACTGGACTGTACACCGTACCAATAACATTAGACTGTATATAATACTGGACTGTACATATAACACATTAGACTGTATATAATACTGGACTGTACACGCCAATAACACATTAGACTGTATATAATACTGGACTGTACACCGTCCAATAACACATTAGACTGTATATAATACTGGACTGTACACCGTACCAATAACACATTAGACTGTATATAATACTGGACTTACACCGTACCAATAACACATTAGGTACATAATACTGACTGACCGTACCATAAACACTTAGACTGTATATAATACTGGACTGTTTACACCGTACCAATAACACATTAGACTGTATATAAACTGGACTGTACACCGTACATATAACACATTAGACTGTATATAACACTGGACTGTACACCGTACCATAACACATTAGACTGTATATAATACTGGACTGTACACCGTACATATAACACATTAGACTGTTATAATACTGGACTGTACACCGTACCATAACATTAGACTGTATATAATACTGGACTGTACACCGTACCTAATAACACATTAGACTGTATATAAACTGGACGTACACCGTACCAATACCACATTACACACTGTTATATAATACTGGACTTACACCGTACCCATACACATTAGCTGTATATAACACTGGACTGTACACCGTACTATAACAACACATTAAGACTGTATATATACTGGACTTACACCGTACCATAACACATTAGACTGATATAATACTGGACTGTACACCGTACCATAACACTTAGACTGTATATAACACTGGACTGTACACCGTACATATAACACATTAGACTGTATATAATACTGGACTGTACACCGTACCAATAACACATTAGACTGTATATACACTGGACTGTAACACCGTACATATATAACACATTAGACTGTATATAATACTGGACGTACACACCGTACCAATAACAACACATTAACTGTATCATAATGGACTGTACACCGTGCCAATAACACATTAGATTGTATATAATACTGGACTGTACATACCAGTACCATAACACATTACCTGTAATATACACTGGACTGTACACACGCATAACACATTAACTGTATAATACTATGGACTGTACACCGTACCTATAACACATTAGACTGTATATAACACTGGACTGTACAACCGTACATAACACATTAGAACTGTATAATAACATGACTGTACACCGTACCAATAACCATTAGACTGTATTAAACACGGACTGTACACCGTACCAAAACACTTAGTAAACTGTTTATTAATACTAGACTGTACAACCGTACCAATACACATTATACTGTTATAATACTGGACTGTACACCGTATCCATACCCATTAGACGTTTATATAACTGGACTGTACACCGTATCAATAACACATTAGACTGTTTATAATACTGGACTGTACACCGTACCTATAACACATTAGACTGTATATAATACTGGACTGCACACCATACCAATAGGGGTGTCTCTCTAATGAGGCAATATGAGCAAAGGGCAGCGCTCCTGCTAATATCAGACGCAGCAGGCAGAGCTTACTTTCAATTTTTTGGCAGGCAGAACAGAAGGAAAATAAACAAAACTCCTAGTAGTACATAGGGGCGGCATTCAAAAGTTTGTCTCACATGGCAAAAACCCTAGAGACACCCCTGAATAACACATTAGACTGTATATACTGTAATATTGGAAAGTGGATAAATGATATCTGTATTGGGTGCCAAGGCAGATGCCTTCTTTTTATTGTTTTTAACTCAATGACACAATTAACTAAAAACAAAATTAACAAAATTAGTTGCCCAAGGCCATAGCCGCCCCTCATCCATGTCCCCAACCCCCTTTGTGTCCCAAATCCAGAGTTCCCACTCTGTCCAAAACTAGAATACCTATTCTGTCAAAAGGCCAGAGTTTCCTCTAAGGGCCTCATTTACCCAGAGCCACAAATTGTCCGGGCAAATATGGCTTCCCGTATTTAATACTGGATTTGCACCTTGTGGTAAATCCTAAAAGGAATTTTACCCCAGCACCACTTTAAGACCAGCCATTAGCTGGTCTTAAATTTTGGCGTTAAAAGTGGTGCACATGTGAGTAAATCAGGCCCTAAGTGTCCCAAGCATCCTTACCTGTGGACTATGCCTCTGTGCAATTGCAGTGTTCTGCCTCCTTGTGTGTTTCCATTTTTTCTCCCTCTAGTGGTGAGTCAATAGGAACTGCAGAGACAATCTTACCATCTCCCTCTAGTGGTGAGTCAATAGGAACTTCAGAGACAATCTAACCATCTCCCTCTGTGTGAGTCAATAGGACTGCAGACAATCTTACCATCTCCCTCTAGTGGTGAGTCAATAGGAGCTGCAGAGACAATCTTACCATCTCCCTCTAGTGGTGAGTCAATAGGAACTGCAGAGACAATCTTACCATCTCCCTCTAGTGGTGAGTCATTGGAACTGCAGAGACAATCTTACCATCTCCCTCTAGTGGTGAGTAGGAACTGGAACTGCAGTGACACACACACATGGCAGAACGGACACAGCAGTTTGGCTTTTATTATACAGGATAAAACTCTACACTGAACAAGTGTGCTTCTATCACGTGGAATGGTGGTGGATTATATAGGGAATAATGTGTGCCCAACTGTAAATTAGAAGTATATTAGAATTCACTGAGTTCCCTGACTATTCCATTTGCAAGCCGAGTGCTTTTATAAAGGGCAAGTAACATCCTAGTAATTTCCAGCTGGGGGTGCATTAAACAATATCATCCAATATTATATCATTCCCCCTCCCATAGATTGGAACCAAAAATTTGCAAAAGACAATAGTTAAGTCCAATAACCCCTCTTACAATGTCACAGGGACACACATACACACTTTCCCCCTCCAGCTTCTCAAACTTGTCCTGGATTGGAGAATAGATGGTAAAAGTAACAATATTAAACGGGGAACCAATTCTCCTTTCATAGAGTTAAACCAGCCTTGTACCGAGAGGCACAGCCTTACTGTGGCTCGAACAATAGGAAACCCCATTAGAGAAGGTTTTCTATAACCCACGGTGTGTAGCATTTCCATTTAGCAATAAAGGGCCTAGTCACACATACATCCCACATCAGACATTAAGGACAAACTCAAAGGGATGTGACGATCAAAAATCCAACAAGGATGAAAGCAGAGGAGGCCCTCAGAGAAATCTAAAGGGCAAGCAAAGGTCAACAAAATAAAGGTGTAAAACCCAAAGGATTGTATAAACGGCTCATGGAAGAACAGAAGATGGAGTTTTGTATCAAAACAATGTTATAACCATAGAGATTATAGGGGAGAGGAAGAAAGAGACAAAGCTCTGTCCAAAGCTTAGATATACAATGTCCCAGATTACATCTATATATTTATCTATCTATCTATCTATCTATCTGTCTGTCTGTTTATCTATCTATCTATCTATCTATCTATCTATCTATCTATCTGTCTGTTTGTCTATCTATCATCTATCTATCTATCGGGTCTGTATGTTGTCTAGTACATCTATTAGTTAGCCAGATCAGCTATATATCTATCGATTATCCAGGATCGATCGAGAGCTATCGTAGCGATGGCGTCAAGATCTATAGAGGAGGCAGCCAGGATCGAGCGAGCGATGCATCCAGGATATATGATCGAGCGATCTATCTAGTCAGTCCACGATATAGCGATCTATTAATCACAGTTCTAGTATCTACTAGTGCTATCTATCATTCATCAGCCATTACATCTATTTATCGTATCTATTCTATCATATCTATCTATCTATCTATCTATCTATCTATCGATCTATACTATCATCACCATTAGCTATCTATCTATCTATCTATCTCCATCTAGTTATCTATCTGTCTGTCTGTCTGTCTCTCTATTATCTATCTATCTCTTCTTCTGCTTATCTTCTGTCTTATCTACTATCATCTATCTTATTATCCATTATCTATCTATCTATCTATTCATCCATTATCTATCTATCTCTATCTTCATGTCGTCTGTTGTATTCTCATCTATCTATCTATCTGTCTGTCTGTCTATCTATCTATATGTCTGTCATCATCTACTATTCATACTATCTATCTATCTATATATCTTATGTCTGTCGCTTCGTCTGTCTGTCTGTATCTCTATCTATCTATCTGTCTGTCTGTCTGTCTGTCTGTCTATCTATCTATCTATCTATCTATCTATTCATCAATATCTATCTATCTATTATCTATCTATATATTCATCCATTATCTATCTATTTATCTATCTATCTATATCTATCTATTATCTATTCATCCATTATCTATCTATCTATCTGTCTGTCTGTCTGTCTGTCTGTCTGTCGGTCTCTCTATCTATCTATCTATCTGTCTGTCGTCTGTCTATCTATCTATCTATCTATCTATCTATCTATCTATCTATCTATTCATCCATTATCTATCTATCTATCTATCTATCTATCTATCATCATTATCTATATTTATCTATCTATCTATCTATCATCTATCTAAACTATCTATCTACTCCTATCTATCATCATATCTAATCTATACTTTATCTATCTATTATCATTATCATCCATTATCTATCTATCTATCTATCTATCTATTATCTATCTATTCTATATACTATCCATTATATATCTACTACTATCATCTTATCTATCTATCTATCTATCTATCTCCTATCTTGTCTGTCTGTCTGTCTCTATCTATCTATCTATCTATCATCTATCTATCTATCTATCATCTATCTATACTATCTATCTATCATCATCATCCATATCTATCTATCTATCTATCACTATCATCTATCTATCTATCTATCATCTATCTATTCATCCATTATCTATCTACTATTTATACATAGTGTGTCCCAATATTACTGTGTATCTATCCTCTATCAATCTCAGTCTGTGACATGCTGCCGTTACATAGTGCACCCCAATATTTACTGTGTATCTATCCTCTGTCTATCTCGGTCTGTGACATGCCGTTACATAGTGTACCCAATATTTACTGCGGATCTATCCTTCTCTATCTCAGTCTGTGACATGTCGTTACATAGTGTACCCCCAATATTTACTGTGTATCTATCCTCTATCTATCTCAGTCTGTCAATGTTGTTACATAGTGTACCCCAATATTTACTGTGTATCTATCCTCTATCTATCTCAGTCTGTGACATGTATTACATAGTGTACCCCAATATTTACTGCGGATCTATCCTCTATCTATCTCAGTCTGTGACATGTCGTTACATAGTGTACCCCAATATTTACTGCGTATCTATCCTCTATCCGGTCTCTGTGACATTCCGTTACATAGTGTACCCCAATATTTACTGTGTATCTATCCTCTATCTATCTCAGTCTGTGACATGCCGTTACATGTGTACCCCAAATTTACTGCGTATCTATCCTCTATCTCGGTCTGTGACATTCCGTTACATAGTGTACCCCAATATTTACTGTGTATCTATCCTCTATCATCCTCAGTCTGTGACATGCCGTTACATAGTGACCCCAATATTTAATGTGTATCTATCCTCTATCTATCTCAGTCTGTGACATGCCGTTACATAGTGTACCCCAATATTTACGTGTATCTATCCTCTATCTATTCAGTCTGTGAAATGCCGTTACATAGTGTACCCCAATATTTACTGTGCATCTATCTCTCTCTATCTCAGCTGTGACATGCGCCGTTACATAGTGTACCCCAATATTTACTGTGATCTATCCTCTATCTATCTCAGTCTGTGACATGCCGTTACATAGTGTACCCCAATATTTACTGTGTATCTATCCTCTATCTATCTCAGTCTGTGACATGCCTTACATAGTGTACCCCAATATTTACTGGTATCTATTATCTATCTATCTAGTCTGTGACATCGTTACATAGTGTACCAATATTTACTGTGTATCTATCCTCATCTATCTCAGTCTGTGACATGCCGTTACATAGTGACCCCAATATTTTCGTGTATCTATCCTCTCTCTATCCAGTCTGTGACATGCTGTTACATAGTGTACCCCAATATTACTGTGTATCTTCCTCTATCTATCTCAGTCTGTGACATGCCGTTACATAGTGTACCCCAATATTTACTGTGTATCTATCCTCTATCTATCTCAGTCTGACATGCCGTTACATAGTGTACCCCAATATTTACTGTGTATCTTTATCTATCTATCTCAGTCTGTGACATGTCGTTACATTAGTGTACCCCAATATTACTGTGTATCTATCCTCTATCTATCTCAGTCTGTGACATGCCGTTACATAGTGTACCCCAATATTTACTGTGTATCTATCCTCTCTCTATCTCAGTCTGTGACATGTGTTACATAGGTACCCCCAATATTTACTGTGTATCTATCCTCTATCTATCTCAGTCTGTGACATGCCGTTACATAGTGTACCCCAATATTTACGTGTACTATCCTCTATCATATCTCAGTCTGTGACTGCCGTTACATAGTGTACCCCAATATTTACTGCGTATCTACCCTCTATCTATCTCAGTCTGTGACATGTCGTTACATAGTGTACCCCAATATTTACTGCGTATCTACCCTCTATCTATCTCAGTCTGTGACATGTCGTTACATAGTGTACCCCAATATTTACTGCGTATCTACCCTCTATCTATCTCAGTCTGGGACATGCCGTTACATAGTGTACCACAATATATACTGTGTATCTATCCTCTCTCTATCTCAGTCTGTGACATGCCGTTACATAGTGTACCCCAATATTTACTGTGTATCTATCCTCTATCTATCTCAGTCTGTGACGTTACATAGTGTACCCCAATATTTACTGCGTATATCCTCTATCTATCTCAGTCTGTGACATGCCGTTACATATGTACCCCAATATTACTGTGTATCTATCCTCTATCTATCAGTCTGTGACTGCCGTTACATAGTGTACCCCATATTTACTGTGTATCTATCCTCTATCTATCTCAGTCTGTGACGTTACTAGTGACCCCCATATTTACTGCGTATCTATCCTCTATCTATCTCAGTCTGTGACATGCCGTTACATAGTGTACCCAATATTTACTGTGTATCTATCCTCTATCTATCTCAGTCTGTGACGTTACATAGTGTACCCCAATATTTACTGTGTATCTATCCTCTATCTATCTCAGTCTGTGACGTTACATAGTGTACCCCAATATTTACTGCGTATCTATCCTCTATCTATCTCAGTCTGTGACATGCCGTTACATAGTGTACCCCAATATTACTGTTTGATCTTCCTCTATCTATCTCAGTCTGTGACGTTACATAGTGTACCCCAATATTTACTGCGTATCATACCTCTATCTATCTCAGTCTGTGACATGCCGTTACATAGTGTACCCCAATATTTATGCGTATCTATCCTCTATCTATCTCGTCTGTGACATGCCGTTACATAGTGTACCCCAATATTACTGTGTAATTTATCCTCTCTCTATCTCAGTCTGTGACATGCCGTTACATAGTGTACCCCAATTTACTTGTTGTATCTATCCTCTATCTATCTCAGTCTGTGACATGCCGTACATAGTGTACCCCAATATTTACTGTGTATCTATCCTCTATCTATCTCGGTCTGTGACATGCCGTATAAGTAGGGCCCCAAATTTACTGTGTATCTATCCTCTATCTATCTCGGTTGGTGACATGCCGTTACATAGTGTGCCCCAATATTTACTGTGTATCTATCCTCTATCTATCTCGGTCTGTGACATGTCGTTACATAGTGTGCCCAAATATTAAGTGTATCTATCCTCTATCTATCTCAGTCTGTGACATGCCGTTACATAGTGGACCCCTATTTACTGTGTATTATCCTCTATCTATCTCAGTCTGTGACATGCCGTTACATGGTCTACCAATATTTACTGTGTATCTATCCTCTATCTATCTCAGTCTGTGACATGCATTACTAGGTGTACCCAATATTTACTGGTAACTATACCTCTCTATCTCAGTCTGTGACATGCCGTTACATAGTGTACCCCAATATTTACTGTGTATCTATCCTCTATCTATCTCAGTCTGTGACATGCCGTTCATAGTGTACCCCAATATTACTGTGTATCTATCCCTGTCTATCTCAGTCTGTGACATGCCGTTACATAGTGTACCCCATATTTACTGTGATCTGTCCTCTGTCTATTCAGTCTGTGACAGGGCCGTTACATGGTGTACCCCAATATTTACTGTGTATCTATCCTCTATCTATCTCAGTCGTGGACATGCCGTTACATGGTGTGCCCCAATATTTACTGTGTATCTATCCTTGTCTATCTCAGTCTGTGACATGCCGTTACTAGTGTACCCCAATATTTACTGTGTATCTATCCTCTGTCTATCTCAGTCGTGGACATGCCGTTACATAGTGTACCCCAATATTTACTGTGTATCTATCCTCTCTCTATCTCAGTCTGTGACATGCCGTTCATAGTGTACCCCCAATATTTACTGTGTACTATCCTCTTGTATCTCAGTCTGTGACATGCCGTTACATAGTGTACCCCAATATTTACTGCGTATCTATCCTCTGTCTATCTCCAGTCTGTGACATGCCGTTACATAGTGTACCAAATATACTGTGATCATCCTCTTCTATCTCAGTCTGTGACAGCCGTTAATAGTGCCCCAATATTACTGTGTATCTATCCTCATCTATCTCAGTCTGTGACATGCCGTTACATAGTCCCCATAATTTATGTGTATCTATCCTCTATCTATCTCAGTCGTGAACATGCTGTTACATAGTGTACCCCAATATTTACTGTCTATCTATCCTCTATCTATCTCCGTCTGTGACATGCCGTTACATAGTGTACCCCAAATTTACTGTGTATCTATCCTCTCTCTATCTCAGTCGTGTGACATGCCGTTCATAGGGTAACCCCAATATTTACTGTGTATCGATCCTCTATCTATCTCAGTCTGTGACATGCCGTTACATAGTGTACCCCAATATTTACTGCGTATCTATCCTCTATCTATCTCAGTCTGAGACATGCCGTTACATAGTGTACCCCAATATTTACTGCGTATCTATCCTCTATCTATCTCAGTCTGTGACATGCCGTTACATAGTGTACCCCAATATTTACTGTGTATCTATCCCTAGCTATCTCAGTGCTGTGAAATGCCGTACATAGTGTACCCCAAATTTACTGTGCATCTCATCTCTCTATCTCAGTCTGTGACATGCCGTACATAGTGTACCCCAATATTTACTGTGTATCTATCCTCTAGTCATCTCAGTCTGTGACATGCCGTTACATAGTGTACCCCAATATTTACTGTGTATCTATCCTCTATCTATCTCAGTCTGTGACATGCCGTTACATAGTGTACCCCAATATTTACTGGTACATATTATCTATCTATCTCGTCTGTGACATCGTTACATAGTGTACCCCAATATTTACTGTGTATCTATCCTCTATCTATCTCAGTCTGTGACATGCGGTTACAAGTGTACCCCAAATTTACTTGTATCTATCTCTTCTCTATCTCAGTCTGTGACATGCTGTTACAATAGTGTACCCCAATATTACTGTGTATCATCCTCTATCTATTCGTCAGTCTGTGACATGCGTTACATAGTGTACCCCAATATTTACTGTGTATCTATCCTCTATCTATCTCGTCTGTGACATGCCGTACATAGTGTACCCCAATATTTACTTGTTGTATATATCTATCTATCTCAGTCTGTGACATGTCGTTACATAGTGACCCCAATATTTACTGTGATCTATCTCTATCTATCTAGTCTGACATGCCGTTACATAGTGTACCCCAATATTTACTGTGTATCTATCCTCTCTCTATCTCAGTCTGTGACATGCTGTTACATAGTGTACCCCAATATTTACTGTGTATCTATCCTCTATCTATCTCAGTCTGTGACATGCCGTTACATAGTGTACCCCAATATTTACTGTGTATCTATCCTCTATCTATCTCAGTCTGTGACATGCCGTTACATAGTGTACCCCAATATTTACTGCGTATCTACCCTCTATCTATCTCAGTCTGTGACATGTCGTTACATAGTGTACCCAATATTTACTGCGTATCTACCCCTCTATCTATCAGTCGTGACAGGTCGTTACATAGTGTTACCCCAATATTTACTGCGTATCTACCCTCTATCTATCTCAGTCTGTGACATGCCGTTACATAGTGTACCACAATATTAGTGTGATCTATCCTCTCATCTATCTCAGTCTGTGACATGCCGTTACATAGTGTACCCAATATTACTGTGTATCTATCCTCTATCTATCTCAGTCTGTGACCGTTACATAGTGTACCCCAATATTTACTGGTTATCTATCCTCTATCTATCTCAGTCTGTGAATGCCGTTACATAGTGTACCCCAATATTTACTGTGTATCTATCCTCTACTATCTCGTCTGTGACATGCCGTTACATAGTGTACCCCAATATTTACTGTTATCTATCCTCTACTATCTCAGCTGGTGACACGTTACATAGTGTACCCCAATATTTACTGCGTATCTATCCTCTTATCTATCTCAGTCTGTGACATGCCGTTACATAGTGTACCCCATATGTACTGTGTATCTATCCTCTATCTATCTCAGTCTGTGACGTTAAATAGTGTACCCCAATATTTACTGTGGATCTATCCTCTATCTATCTCAGTCTGTGACTGTCTACATAGTGTACCCAATATTTACGCGTATCATCCTCATCTATCTCAGTCTGTGACATGCCGTTACATAGTGTACCCCAATATTTACTGTGTATCTATCCTCTATCTATCTCAGTCTGTGACGTTACATAGTGTACCCCAATATTTACTGCGTATCTATCCTCTATCTATCTCAGTCTGTGACATGCCGTTACATAGTGTACCCCAATATTATGCGTATCTATCCTCTATCTATCTCAGTCTGTGACATGCGTTACATGTGTACCCCAATATTTACTGTGTATTATCCTCTCTCATCTCCAGTCTGTGACATGCCGTTACATAGTGTACCCAATATTTACTGTGTATCTATCCTCTATCTATCTCAGTCTGTGACATGCCGTACATAGTGTACCCCAATATTTACTGTGTATCTATCCTCTATCTATCTCGGTCTGTGACATGCCGTATATCGTGTCCCAATATTACTGTGTATCTTCCTCTATCTATCTCGTCTGTGACATGCCGTTACATCATAGTGTGCCCCAAATTACTGTGTATATATTCCTTATCTATCTCGTCTGTGACATCGTTACATGTGTGCCCCAATATTTACTGTGTATCTATCCTCTATCTATCTCAGTTGTGACATGCCGTTACATAGTGTACCCAATATTTACTGTGTATCATCCTCTATCTATCTCAGTCTGTGACATGCCGTACATGGTGTACCCCAATATTTACTGTGTATCTATCCTCTATCTATCTCAGTCGTGACATGCCATTACATAGGTACCCCAATATTTACTGCTGTAAAGATACTCTCTCTATCTCAGTCTGTGACATGCCGTTACATAGTGTACCCCAAATTTACTGTGTATCTATCCTCTATCTATCTCAGTCTGTGACATGCCGTTACTAGTACCCCAATATTTACTGTGTATCTACCTCGTCTATCTCAGTCTGTGACATGCCGTTACATAGTGTACCCAATATTTACTGTGTATCTGTCCTGTCTATCTAGTCTGTGACAGGCCGTTACATGGTGTACCCAATATTTACTGTGTATCTATCCTCATATCTCAGTCTGTGACATGCCGTTACATGGGTGCCCCAATATTTACGTGTATCTATCATCTGTCTATCTCAGTCTGTGACATGCCGGAATAGGGTGACCCCAAATTTACTGTGATCTATCTGTCTATCTCAGTCTGTGAAATGCCGTTACATAGTGTAACCCCATATTTACTGTGTATCTATCCTCTCTCTATCCAGTCTGTGACATGCGTTACATAGTGTACCCCAATATTTACTGGTATCTATCCTCTGTGTATCTCAGTCTGTGCATGCGTTACATAGTGTACCCCAATATTATGCGTATCTATCCCTGTCTATCTCAGTCTGTGACATGCCGTTACATAGTGTACCCCAATATTTACTGTGTATCTATCCTCTTCTATCTTCAGTTCTTGACATGCCGTTACATAGTGTCCCCAAATTTTACTGTGTATCTTCCTCTATCTATCTCAGTCGTGACTGCCGTTACATAGTGTCCCCAATATTTACTGTGTATCTATCTCTATCTTCCCGTCTGTACATGCTGTACATAGTGTACCCCAATATTTACTGGTATCTATCCTCTATCTATCTCCGTCTGTGACATGCCGTACATAGTGTACCCCAATATTACTGTGTATCTATCCTTCTCTATCTCAGTCTGTGACATGCCGTACATAGTGTACCCCATATTTACTGTGTATATCTCTCTCATCCAGTCGTGACATGCCGTTACATAGTGTACCCCAATATTTACTGCGTATCTATCCTCTGTCTATCTCAGTCTGTGACGTTACATAGTGTACCCAATATTTACTGTGTATCTATCCTCTCTCATCTCGTTCTGTGACATGCCGTTACATAGTGTATCTATCCTCTATCTATCTCAGTCTGTGACATGCCGTTACATAGTGTACCCCAATATTTACTGTGTATCTATCCTCTGTCTATCTCAGTCTGTGACATGCCGTTACATAGTGCGCCCCAATATTTACTGTGGCTTCCTCCTCTCCCAGCAGGATATAGAGTTTTCTCTCTCCATCTAAGCAGTTGAAGTCTGGGATAAAGTCTGACATCATCTTGAAATGGGGGTCCCGTATTGTTTTGTATTTGGGGCAGTGTAGAAGGAAGTGGGTCTCATCCTCTAAGGTTCCCTGGTCACAGTGCTGGCACAGTCTGTTCTCTCTTGGTTTATATGTCTGTCTGTGTCGGCCAGATTGGATTTCTAGGCTGTGTGCACTCAATCTGTAGAGACTCAGGACTTGTCTCTCTTTAGGGTTTGTGATATTCTCCAGGTAGGGGCCAGTGTGTAGTCTCTGTCCAGTGCCTGGTATATAGTTAGTTTCTGGGACTTTTTTATTTCTTTCTTCCATTCATCCACGTAATCCAATTGGCTCTTGGTTATGGCGGCTGTGATTAGAGGTTTAGACAGGCTCTGTGAATGTGGGTTTGATGTTAGTAGGGAGCTGATGAGTTGTTTCAGTGCACATGGCTTTTCCTGGTCTTTGTTGTGTATTGAGGCTTTATAATGGTAAGAGTTGGGGCTACTGTTCTGTAGGTGAGCCCAGAATGATAGGGCCCTTTATTGTACCTCAAGCAGTAATGGGAATCTGCCAAGCTCAGCCCGACAAGCGCTGTTTGATGGACTGCGATGGACCTGGAGGAGGTGCTTACAGAATTCCAGATGGAGTATTTCTGGGGGGCCAGATTCCCATTTTGATTGGTCTGGATAGGTGACTTCACTGCCATAGAGTAGGATTGGGGATATGACACTGTCGGAGACTTTTACCGGTGGTTTGAGGGGATCCAGTTGTTTTCTTATAACATAGAAGGTTCGGAGGCTTTTGCTTTCAAAGTCTCTATCGCTGCCCTAAAGCTCCCAGAATGGTTGGTCTCCAGGCGAGATAAGTAGATTTCTCTGTTCTGCTGAGTATCTCGTTATTCAATGTGTGTTGGTTTTTTGTTTTTCTTTTGGAACATCCTAATTTTCTTTTTATTTGGATTTATGGGAAGTGCCCAGGTGGTGAATTTCTCCAGGATGGCTGGACTGTCTTGTAGGCCACTCTCTGTTGGTGATAGCAGTAAGAGGTCATCTGTGTAGAGCAGGAACTTTACATTGGTGTCATGTAGAGTAAGTCCTGGTGCTGATGAGGTTTCTAGAGCTGCTGCCAGTTGGTTAGTGTAGATGTTAAAGAGAGTTGGACTCAGGCTACATCCTTGTCTGACTCCCCGACCTTGCAGGAAGTATGAAGTTCTTTCCCCATTCACTTACACTGCATTTATTACCAGTATAAAGGCTCTTGGTGACATCATATGTTTTTCCACCTATTCCACTCTCCAGAAGTTTTAGGAATAGGCCTGGGTGCCACACTGCATCAAACGCCTTTTTAAAGTCCACAAAGCAGGCAAATATTTTCCCATTCCTTGTGTTGTGGACATAATGTTTTATGAGGCTGTGCAAAGTATAGATGTGATCAGTGGTACGATGGTTTGGTAAGAACCCAGCTTGGCTGGTAATGACAATGTTATGTTGTGTGAGGACAGTAATGATTCTCTTATTAGAATGCTGTTATAGTTTCCCAGTACACTGCTCACACAGACGCCTCTGTAGTTGGCTGGACCATATCGGTCTCCACTTCTGTGGATTGGTGTTATCAGACCTTGGTTCCAGACTTCAGGAAAGTGCCCAACATATAGGACTAGGTGAAATAGTTTGGATATTGCAGTGTGTATTCCAGGGGAGCTGTATTTGATCATTTCGGGTTTTGTTCTGGAGTGAGATCTTGTGTAGGGATTCCTTTGTACAGAAGTAGTGAAACCAGACTTTGCCGTTTTAGATGTGTTATTTGTTTTGTTTGGATTTTGTGCCAATGTGATTCCAAGTCTCCCCGAATGAGTCGTCTTGGAGAGATTGTTCAAGTTAAAGTTTGAATGTAGTTTTGTTTCTTCTTTCTGAGGGTGAATTTATATTGACATTGAGTGACATCATAAGCTAATTTTAGTTAGTCACTGTGGCATGAGTTTTTTGCACTCATTGTCAAACCATTTATTAGATTGTTTGTTTGGTGGCTTTTTGTGATTGGTCCTTTTCACTCTATTTCTGTAATGGTGAATAAGATCTTTTGCTGCTTGCTGAGCTCCTTTTGGTTGAATTCATCAGCCTTTCTATCGTAGTTTAGAAGCATTTCTTTCCCCTCCGGTCTGTTGAGGACCTCCTTATAGGTTGCGGTTGACTGTGTAGTCCATTTGTAGGAGGATGGCAGGTTAGAAAGACCAATTGAACTGATGTGTTTGAGTGATTTATTTGAAGAGTTGATATATAGTAGAATTTGGTGAGGTGAGGTCATCCTTCTCTCTGCCCGTTCTGGCATTCATGTCCCCATAGATTAGTACTTTCCCTAGGGTTTGGAAGTGTGCTGCCTCCTTTTGCAGTATCTCATAGCCCTCAGGATTATAGTATGGGGATTCTGACGGGGCAAAGTATATACATAAGTATATCAGTTTGAGTGGAGGTGATGGAGCTGCTTATCTTCAGCCAGATATGGCTTCTCCCTCTCTTGATTGGTTTTATGTGTTCACGGAGTTTTTTTTAATACCCAATTATTATCCCTCCTGAACAGCGCCCATGCTTGGTATGTTTGTTCTTTTGGGCTGCTAAAGAGAGTTACCTATAACCAATAGGCACCGAGACTGAGCCGTCCTCTGATCGGGTCCATGTCTCTAAGAGGATCTGGATTCCACCTTGCTCAGACTTTCTTTGAAATCTGGGTCATTTGTTTTTGTTCCAAATCTGAACTATTCAGATCCTGAATGTTCCAGCTACTAATAAGAGATGTCATTGTGTGAGTCTATACCTTGTAATGAGCTGACTATACGGCTGGAACAGATGCTCATCACGTACAAACCACCCTTATAGCCTTGGACCTAAACCTGGTGTGGGTGGGGTTTAGGTGGGACAGGGCAGATGTAATTGGGGTGGAGCAAATCTTGTGCCTCCTACATTAAGTTGTAAACTATGTTATAACTTGTGAAATCTGATAAACTAGCAATGCAGATAGCAGATCATTCCACTAATTCATAAGCAGTGTGCCTGGAATTCAACGGCAATAACAGCATTCGTGAACGTTCATCAATTGGCTACAAATTCCCATCAGAGACACTAGGTGGCAGCAGAGACTCTTATAATATGTCAAATGTGGTAAATGTTTATATGGGATCCTTGATCCATTGAAAGGCTCCAATATTCCATCTCATTGCCCACCTTAAAAATGATATACTGTTGTAATTGTATAAGCTAAATTGCCGTACTTGTCGGTTATGAGAAGACTAGGGGTTAAATCCCACCCATGAAAATAATAATAACAATAATAACTGTAAATAACAAGGAAATCGCCAGAACTGCCCCTTATGACAATTATCTACATAGTTGGTTAATGGATAGGATGCAGAGAGTAGTTGTTAATGGGGCTTCATCATTATGGACTAAAGTGCTAAGTGGGGTGCCACAGGGCTCTGTGTTGGGGCCGTTTCTATTTAATCTATTTATTAATGATTTGGAAGTGGGTATTGTCAGCAAGGTTTCAGTGTTTGCTGATGACACAGAAATTTGTCGACCATTAAAAACTTTAGAGGATGTGCAATCATTGCAGGGGGATCTAGATAGATTGTCATATTTATCCCCCTTGTATATGACTTTTGTATTTTGTTACTGTACAGCACTGCGCCCCCCAAGTGGCGCTTTATAAATTAACCATACATACATACATACATTGAGCTGTATCAACAAATTGTATCAACAATATTTTGTATTAATAAAAGTTCATAATGATATCACAGTGTTTTTATGAATATTATGAACTTTTATTAATATAAAATATTGTTGGTATACTGTTTAACCTTAGTAACAATTTTAAAAGTTACTATTGTATGATATATGGATTGCACTTCTTGCACTGTTTTTGCACTGGCACTTTGTGGCCTTCTAAAAAGTTGAAGGCGGAGCTAGCACTGTTTGAGATTGATGACACTATAAAAGTCTGCACTTGGTAATATGTGATAGCATATTATTTTTAGAGACATAAAAGAAGTTATCACACTTCTCCTATATGCCCCGCATGTCTGAACCGAATTTCATGTCTCTAGCTCAAAAACTGTGGGGGGAGATACAGTCCAAAAAAGCGGAAGAATAAAACGGAAGAAGAAGAAGAAATAGAAAGATCAGGAATTTGTCTTTTTTAAGCCAAATTAATTACACACTATAAAGACAAATACTGCAAAGCAACCCAGAACCACTTCTCTATCACGTTTCAGGAAAAAACATTCCTATGTACACCTGTATGCAAAGTAGGAGCTTTAAAAACAACACCTTTACCTTCAGGGTTATTCAATAAAAGGTCTTATCATTAAAAATGGTGCTATTTTTACCCCAACCAATCAGATGTTAGCTTTCAAATGTTAAATAATATCTGATTGGTTGGGGCAAAATTAGCCCCATTTTTAATGATAAGACCTTTTACTGAATCTCCTTGTTTCCTATAATTATATTTCATTAAGCTAGAATACATTAATTACCATTAATGAGTGAATAAAATGTCTCACCTGCAAGTAGAAATGAAATGGAACAGAATGAAAGGTTACCTGTATCTCATGCACTTTCCTTGTAGTGATAGACCGTGCATCTGCAGAAAGGCCTCTAATCCCTGGTCTTGGTGCCTAGGGGTGGCCCACTGATAGGAGGGGGTTGTGGGTTCCCCTAGTCCAGTTCCCAAAGGCAAAGCCCTTCGTTTCCACCCTCCAACCTTGATCAGGGGGCTCCTGAAGATTCCATTACAGGTAGGTTTGTATGTGTACATAGGTGGACACAGGATGGTGGAACACTAAGAAAAATGGGACACTCACAGGTGAGAAGAATTTGGGAAAGTAGACCAGGAAGAAGTAGACCAGGAAGATGTAGACCAGGAAGAAGTAGACCAGGAAGAAGAGACAGGTGGAGTGGGAAGAAATATGTCAGGAGTAGGAAAAGAGAGAAGAAAGAAGGTTAAAGGAGGTTATAGGGAAGAATAAAGGAAGAGACAGGGCAGGAGAAGAAACTTTAAAACAGGTGAGAGAAGGTCTAGAGGAAGAAAGAAGAGAGAAGAAAGAAAAGTACAAGGAAAAACCCATGAGAAGTAGGAAGAACTTTATAGGAAGAGTGAAAAAAAGAGAAGCAGGGAAGATAATTAAAATAAACAGGGGAAACGTCAGGATGGAGAGAGAGAAGTAGGGGAAAGTGAGAAGATATATAGAAGAGAGAGAGGGGGATACATAATACATAAATTACCTTAGAAAGGAGAAGCGACAGGTGAGAAACAAGTTGCAGAGAGAGAATCTAATGTGAAGCCCCCAGGAAGTGACAGGAATGTGAAAGAGATGCCACATTACTTCTGCCTGAGATGTCACACACGGCATCACATTCATGTGCCCTCCCTTTCTCTGCCTGAGGGGTCACAGCTGAGGCACATTTCTGTGCCAGGGAGTTGGGCAAGAAACAGCCAGTAAAGGGCAAGCAAAGGGTATAAGAGAAAAAGAAAGGGAAGAATAAGAAATGAGGGTTAAAGGGCAAGTAGGACGGAACTGTTCCCCAATAAAGATCATTTTGTAATGAATAGAGATGCGTTAGAATAGGGCACAGAATGCCAAACAGAAACATGTTACATATTTATTTAAATGTTAAAAGATGTTGTATTCCCCTGTAACACTAGGGGGGGTCATTTTAAATATTTTGTGTTAGTTTGGCTTTTTATTGCCATTTTAGTTCTTATTGTTTAAAATGGTGCTAATTTTGCCCCAACCAATCAGATCTTATTTAACATTTGTAAGCTAACATCTGATTGGTTGGGGCAAAATTAGCACCATTTTAAATGATAAGAACTTTTATTGAATAACCCTGTAAGGGTGTTGCCAGGTTTCAATGTTAAATGATAATCTTATAGTGCCACCGTGCCCTGTTACCTTGGGATTCTGTTTTAGAAATTAAAGGCTAAGTGAAGATAAATTTGAAATGCTTCAGGGGAAAAATGTAACTCAATTTAACAGTCAAGGTGTCAGCGTGTTAACGTAATAATAGACTGGGGGTACAGAAAGTCTCATACTGGGACTATTACAATAGCAAAAGCAAATATGGGGAGCACACTAATGTGGTGAATCCAAGTTTTATATTTATACAATGTTTCGGGACGCCCTGTCCCTTCCTCGGGGGAATCCCAAAACATTATATATGTTGTTTAAAGGGCAACTCCAACCTCATAAGAACATCTTTTAGAAAGAATGGCCTCTTTTCAATACGTTGATATATCCTACTTTGTCCTATGAATTCATTACTGTATGCCTGCTATGCTTCTGGATGCCTCATGGAAACTGAGCAATTTAGAAACCTGTACTGAGCAGGTACTGAGCCTGGGCATGCTCAGAAGAGGCAGACAGGGGATTAACATTCAGTCATTGGCTGTGATGTCAACTGTCAAATCCATAACTGACAGTTACTAACTGGAAGAACCAGGAAACAGAAACAGGGGAAACAGGACATTGGGCAGGATTTCAGGTTAGACTTATTTATTTCACATTTCAAACTATTACCGTTTAGGGTTTTGGGGGGTGATTTACCTGTATGTAAGTTTTCATTTTGGGGCTGGACTTGCCCTTTAAGCAATAAAAACTTGGATTCACCACATTAGTGTGCTCCCCATATTTGCTTTTGCTATTGTAATAGTCCCAGTACGAGACTTTCTGTACCCCCCAGTCTATTATTACATTAACAGGCTGAATCCTTGACTGTTAAATTGAGTTACATTTTTCCCCTGAAGCATTTCAAATGTATCTTCACTTACCCTTTAATTTATAAAATAGAACCCCAAGGTAATTCTTACTAGAATCTTCTGGCCCTTGGAGTAGGGGGCAGGGGGACTGCACCTAAATGTTTGTCTGGCAAGCAGCCGACAGTGGTGTGCTGGAGTGTTTTCTGGACTATTACAATAGCCCTATGGGCAGTATCTATGGGTAAGGACCAACATGGTCAAAATTCTGTCTGCAACATGAACCTGGGAACGCAGTTTAGCCAATTGTCCTTTACTTTAATATGAACACAATAATAATAATTCTAATATTACAAGCAATGCGGCTAGCAGTAAAGGATTCTGGGAGATGACACGACCTCTGGGATTAGACAAGCGACTGTGACGCTAACACGCACTGACATCTCTGGATTTCGGTCACGTGATCCCAGAGTGCCAAGGACTTTGTGTAGGTAAAAACAGATGCTGTGCACATTAAATTGGGGAAACATATGTTCACCTCTGTGCAGATCCTTTCTCCCTCTCACCACATGTCACTCTGTCTTGTGCCCTCCAGCTGTATCTCTGCCAACCCCACTTTTCCTCTCTGATTATGCATTGAAATACATGTTAGTGTGTAGTGGCAGTGCCCAGTGTGAACTGTGTCAAGTAGTAGCCCTTTAAGTTGCGACTGTCACCTTATTAAAGGGGGTGGGGGGGTGGCAGGGCTAACACAGAATGCTGGGTATCTGAGGTTGGCACCATAGATCAGACTGGGTGATGGAGTTGACAGAAAGTGACACAGACAGGAACATTTGAATGGACAGACTGAAGAAAAAATACAATTAAGCCCCCCCCGGGCCACAGAGCTTACAGTTAAACAGTTGCGGAGTGTCCTATAGTATCAATAGCCATCGGTAAAGGGCAAGAAGCCTATAGACATTCCTTTCCTTATAAGCTTTACCATATTCTTTTTGGGTGTGATACAGTATTTATTGATGGGTTTTTATATGAAATACATTTTCCCTACATATGTTTTAAAACTACAACTCCCAGCATACTGCAGTCAGGGACTGCTGGGAGTTGTAGTTTTCAAAAATCTGGAGGTCTGCAAGTCTGACATCCCTGGTTTAAAAATAAAAGTCACTACAAGCTGCCTCCAGTGCACACCAACATCCCAGACACTGTTCTTTCCAACACACATTATTACATTACTTATAAGCAAATGCTAGACCTTAAAGGGGACAATAAGCTTTTAAAAGCATCCCGTTTATGTCATATAGTCTGCATACATTTCCATACAAAGCATCCTAAAGCTAATTCTGCCAAATTTCTACCCTTAGAAATGTTATCAGCTGACCTACAAATTGATGTGTTTGTGGATGTGGCTCCTCCTATATTTCCCAAGCTGCTCTGTTTCTGGCAACACCTCCATGTGTGTCAAGTATATATTTGGCACCAGAAGCCCCATAGACATAAACGTGTCTTACATCACCAGCAGCAAAGGACAGCACGAAACTTGAATAAAAGGGAGCGCCAGTGATTGGAATGGGTTTAAGGGATATTTGTTAGCATTCAGAAATGAAAACTATAGCAGATAAGGTCCTAATTAGCGGATCTTAATTTATTATTACACTTTCCTTCTCCTTCGACGCTACTTTGGGCACCATACATTGTAGTTCTACCAGTGTAAATATAAATTATAGGTCAGGATACAAGCAGTAAGAACAATAAGACATATGCAGGGTTATTCAATAAAAGTTCTTATCGTTTAAAATGGTGCTAATTTTGCCCCAACCAATCAGATATCATTTAACATTTGAAAGCTAACATCTGATTGGTTGGGGCAAAATTAGCACCATTTTAAACGATAAGAACTTTTATTGAATCTCCCTGTATATGTATCAGTCACAATCCCATCCTATTGGTGCCCTAAAGGCTTTTTTTCGACACCTTTACCATCTCCATTTCATTTTTGGGAAATGTTGATTTAATAACAGCCAAGGACATTTTAATAATCAGCTGGTAAAGTAATTATTTAAGGGTTGGCACAATGGCTTCTGCAGAAGATACGACTAATCATACGGTCCTTTAAGATGAACCTAGATCTTGTCTGGTGCCTTATATTTATCTGCTGGATAACTGGCACCTCTTGGGCACCCACCTCCAATTCCCACCAGACTGCAGGAAGAATGGCTCTGGGAATATATAAAGTTGGCATCATTGAAGTTGGTGGCACTTACCTATACCGCATTCCGCTTGGTGCTTCCTGACACAGGTAAGTGCTGGTCTCTTTTTCCCGTCCATTGGGCAGTAGTTGGGCGCTGCTGATGCCATTTTCCCCTCTTCTTTTTAACTCTGCCCGAGGTTTCCCTTTCTTGGAGACATTCAGCCCGTACAGCTCGTCCACACTGAACCTGCCCATTCGCCTTAAACTCCCACGAGGGTTACTGGAGAACATGGCAGCTCCCCCCGATGTAGATGGGGCAGAAAGAGGGTGAAATGGGGAAGGGAGAATTATGAAAAGGATAAGAAAATGAAAAATCAATTGATGAAAATAATAAAGGGGGGAGAATAAAAAAACCTGGTTAAATAGGATCAAATTAGGGTAAGGGAGGGTGGGAAGGGGCGCAAGGAGCCAAACTTTTCTTATTTTTGCCCTTGATTCCTTCCCTCTTCTTCACTGCTACACTCTCTCCATTCCGTATCCTCTCCTCTGCCCCAGTCCCTCTTCCTATCTCCAGGTTTTATACCCTCCCTCACCTGCAGTCTGGCTCCATCTATCTAACCCCAGTTCACACCTGTGTCTGTCGCCAGTCTCCGGTGTCACTTGTCCATCCAAGTCACTGTCATTTTCCCATCCCACCCCATAAGCACATACACATACACACACACACACACACACACACACACATACACAACCTACAGCCATGCAGATTAACAGAGCGATTAGCAGCTCACATCCAGCCAGCCAGATGGTGTGCAGAGCATTCAGCCTCCTGCTCTCTGCCAGAGTATAGCAGAGCATTGCACTTGCCTTGCTGACAGCCCAGTTCAACTGATAAATCATTGGGAGAATTGTCCCGAATTCTGCACACTTGTAATTATTGGTTCTGGTATTTAAAGGGAACCTGACTAGACACATTATACAGGTTTTCTTTTTTTTAACGAAGCACGTAAAAATACTATACTGTACTGTATGTTACCCAACATTCATATTGTAATTGCCCCGTTTTTCCCTTATCATAAATAATTGTATCCTAGAATTCACCTGTTACATTCACTGGGACAAATCCAGAAACTCAGTATAATGATTTTAAAGGACAACTCCACCTTCATAAGAACATCTTTTAGAAAGAATGGCCTCTTTAAAATATGTTGATATATCCTACTTTGTCCTATGAATTCATTACTGTATGCCTGCTATGCTTCTGGATGCCTCATGGAAACTGAGCCATTTAGAAACCTGTACTGAGCATTTACTGAGCCTGGGCATGCTCAGAAGAGGCAGACAGGGGATTAACATTCAGTCATTGGCTGTGATGTCAACTGTCAAATCCATAACTGACAGTTACTAACTGGAAGAACCAGGAAGCAGAAACAGGGGAAACAGGACATTGTGCAGGATTTCAGGTTAGACTTATATATTTCAGGTTTCAAACTATTACCGTTTAGTGTTTTGGGAGGTGATTTACCTGTATGAAAGTTTTCATTTTGGGGCTGGACTTGCCCTTTATAGGCCTTGTCCACCCTTAGAACAAAAAACAGGTGACTTGACAGTTATCTGCCCGCAACCCCAACTGCTATATTAACTAGTTTATTAAATGCATTTGTAACCAGATATATAATGATAAGTTCTATTCCTTTCTGGTAAAGGTAACTGCCTCCTCCTTCTACTCAATGAGCTTTTTATAAGCTTGAGCATGTGTAGAAGCAGCAGGGGAATCAGCAGTCAATCATTGGTTGTGATGTCAGTTGTCACAGCCTTGATTGACTGTATGGAGGGAGGGGCCAGCTTACAATAATTATCCTTAAATATCTGGTTAGTAATGCAGGTAATAAAGTGCAAAATGTATCAGTTAGGGTAGGTAACTGACAACTGACCAGTTTTGAAGGACAATTATACTCACCATTTCCCCGATCCACTCCTGCAAAGTACCCAGGGTGAGGACCTAAAACGCTAAGTCCTCATCTCTGGGTACTTTACACAAGTCCTGAAGTACTTACTTGTAATCTCCCTCGTCGCTCCGGTCCGATCCTCCCCACTGGCACTGTCAGTGACAGTCCGGGAGGCAGCCAATAGGAAGACACGCCTCCTAGAAAGCGTGTCTTCCCATTGGCTGTCTCGCGATCTGTCACTCAAAGTGCCAGTGGGGAGGATCAGACCGGAGCGACGAGGGAGATTACAAGTAAGTACTTCAGGACTTGTGTAAAGTACCCAGAGGTGAGGACTTAGCGTTTTAGGTCCTCACCCTGGGTACTTTGCAGGAGTGGGGGGAAAGGAATGAGGGGGAGGTGAGTATAATTGTCCTTTAAAGTGTTTGTATACTGAAAAAATTACTTGGCGTCATCTTAATCTATAAATAAATACATGTAAGTAGCACTTACTCTGAGGTGTGTGTGTTGCTGCATGCCTTCAATACAATACTTGTTTTGCTCTGACCACTGGCCTGACTATTTTCCCACATACCAACTGTCAATACTGCATACAGCACACCAACTGTCAAACCATCCCAGCTACAGCAAAACTGCTTACAGAAATGCTAAAATGTAAGATGTTTTAAATAGAATATCTAATGAAATAGGGGGCAGATCAACAAAAAAAGATACAGTGACAGTTGGGGTGAATTATAGTTTCCACTAATGGGCAATTTAAAAAAAATCACTAAAACATAGTGATATTCATGGTTTGTATTTGCTTTTCAAGATGTTTAAGGGTGGGTACACTCGAGCCCAATATTCTGCCCTGACAAGTCTACCCTTTATATACCAATCAATAGTCTTTCAATTAGAATTAAAGTTTACCAGCCAATCTTTCTGTCCCACGTGGCCTTTTGACTATCCACATCGCCGTGATTTTCAGGGTTGCCTACTCAGTCGGACTGATTGGTTTTACTGGAAAACTGGTCAGGAACAAACGATCACGTCTGTAATTTATGGTCAATGACCACATGGTCTGGCCAAATGATGAGTTTTTTCAATTGGTTAAGGCTATTAGCCAATCAGAAACTGGTTAACAGTTTAAAAAAAGAAACTGAAATTCTTGGTTCTAATTGGTTTATTTACACAGCACTATTTCTAAACCTTGTTTTAATTGAATTAAAGAAAAATAAAAACACAGAGAGAAGGTTCTGCCATATCGTATGGGTAATATCTTTACCAAGGATATACTGGCTCATTTACCCAGAGGCACTGGTCGAATTATCGGTTAGCACAACTTTAATTCGGGTTTCAACCGGTGCTCGCAATTTTAAATGATTTTTATCTTCGACCACAAATGCGAAATTGAATCACGTACAGATTTACCCAGAGGGAGGGCAGCTCTGGGTAAATCTCCCCCATAGGGTATAGCTTTGTGTTTTCTTTGGTCATATGAATTTATGGCATCTGGATAAGCTGGCATTGTGGTCTGTGGGTGAAATCTGGGACACATAAGGGAAGTCTCCTATGCTGTACACTGAATTCTAACAATTGATGCCATCTGAAGGCAGGCCATATGGTCTGTATGTCTCTCGCAGACAGATTATTTTATCTCTCCCCTTGTGCCAGAGATCAGCACCTAGACAGAGTGCCACAGACTTACAGTCGGACTAATCTGCTGTTCTCTCTGATTAGATGTCACTTTGTACCACTCTAAACAACGTGTAAGAAGAACCTGGCGCCAAACACTATCTGGGTCATACAACTGACGGTGTAGGGACAGCACACACAGTATAGTGCGGCAGACTTACAAACTCTTTCTCTATGTCACCTTCTAGGGGGAAGGGAACAGACTTGCTACTCTTTCAGTCTGTTTTTCAGCCTGGATGCATAGGGACAGATTCACAGGTGCGCTGCCCTATGGGAGAAGGGACAGACTCACCACTCCCTTTTGGTCAACTTGTAGGGGCAGATAAAAAATCACAGCACCTGTAGAGTGAGAGACAGACTCACAATTCCTTGTCATCCTTGTACAGTAATAGTATAGTACAGTAAATGTACAGTACAGTAATAGTATAGTACAGTAAATGTACAGTACAGTAATAGTATAGTACAGTAAAAGTATAAAATAGTACAGTACAGTAATAGTATACTGCAGTACAGTAATAGTATAGTACAGTACAGTATTAGTGTAATAGTACAGTATTAGTATAGTAATAGTATAGTACCGTATAAGCATAATATAGTACAGTACAGTAATAGTATAGTACAGTATTAGTATAGTAATAGTATAACATAGTACAGTACAGTAATCATATAGTATAGTACAGTAGAGTAATAGTATAGTAATCATATAGTAATAGTATACTATATAGTATAGTATTTGAGGCTGAATAAAGAAACATGTTCATCTAGCCAAACCTATTCAGCAATTCCCACATTTCCTGTCTATGGCTGGGTACAGATTTGTTTTTGTCCTGACTGACTGAATCACTGTCATTGACAAGTTTTTTGGACCAATAGACCAATACCTTTCATATATGGGTTGGTTGGGCTTGTGTGCACCCAGCCTAACAGTTGATCCAGAGGAAGGCAAAAAAAGTATGAAGGGGAACAAATGAGAAATTTCCCTGGATCAACTCTACTTTATGTATCAATACCAGTAACTTGTAACATTCCTTGTTTGCAGAAACTCATCCAGCTTTTTATTAAACTGACCAATGAACCTGCCATAACAACGTCCACTGGAAGACAGTTCCATAGCTTTACTGTTCTCCACGTGACAAACCCTTTCCCAACTCTACTTTATGTATCAATACCAGTAACTTGTAACATTCCTTGTTTGTAGAAACTCATCCAGCTTTTTATTAACTGACCAATGAACCTGCCATAACACCGTCCACTGGAAGACAGTTCCATAGCTTTACCGTTCTCACAGTGACAAACCCTTCCCAACTCTACTTTTGTATCAATCCCAGTAACTTGTAACATTCCTTGTTTGTAGAAACTCATCCAGCTTTTTATTAAACTGACCAATGAACCTGCCATAACAACGTCCACTGGAAGACAGTTCCATAGCTTTACCGTTCTCACAGTGACAAACCCTTTCCCAACTCTACTTTATGTATCAATCCCAGTAACTTGTAACATTCCTTGTTTGTAGAAACTCATCCAGCTTTTTATTAAACTGACCAATGAACCTGCCATAACGTCCACTGGAAGACAGTTCCATAGCTTACCGTTCTCACAGTGACAAACCTTTCCCAACTCTACTTTATGTATCAATCCCAGTAACTTGTAACATTCCTTGTTTGTAGAAACTCATCCAGCTTTTTTTTTTAAACTGACCAATGAACCTGCCATAACAACATCCACTGGAAGACAGTTCCATAGCTTTACCGTTCTCACAGTGACAAACCCTTTCCCAACTCTACTTTATGTATCAATCCCAGTAACTTGTAACATTCCTTGTTTGCAGAAACTCATCCAGCTTTTTTTTTTAAACTGACCAATGAACCTGCCATAACAACGTCCACTGGAAGACAGTTCCATAGCTTTACCGTTCTCACAGTGACAAACCCTTTCCCAACTCTACTTTATGTATCAATCAGTAACTTGTAACATTCCTTGTTTGTAGAAACTCATCCAGCGTTTTATTAAACTGACCAATGAACCTGCCATAACAACGTCCACTGGAAGACAGTTCCATAGCTTTACCGTTCTCACAGTGACAAACCCTTTCCCAACTCTACTTTATGTATCAATACCAGTAACTTGAAAATTCCTGTTTTTAGAAACTCATCCAGCTATTTATTAAACTGACCAATGAACCTGCCATAACAAACGTCCACTGGAAGACAGTTCCATAGTTTTACTGTTCTCACAGTGACAAACCCTTTCCCAACTCTACTTTATGTATCAATACCAGTAACTTGTAACATTCCTTGTTTGTAGAAACTCATCCAGCTTTTATTAAACTGACCAATAACCTGCCATAACAACGTCCACTGGAAGACAGTTCCATAGCTTTACCGTTCTCACAGTGAAAACCCTTTCCAATTCTCTTTATGTATCAATACCTAACTTGTAACATTCCTTGTTTGTAGAAACTCATCCAGCTTTTTTATTAAACTGACCAATGAACCTGCCATAACAATGTCCACTGAAGACAGTTCCATATCTTTACCGTTCTCACAGTGACAAACCCTTTCCCAACTCTACTTTAGTATCAATACCAGTAACTTGTAACTTCCTTGTTGTAGAAACACATCCACTTTTTATTAAACTGACCAATGAACCTGCCATAACAATGTCCACTGGAAGACAGTTCCATAGCTTTACCGTTCTCACAGTGACAAACCCTTTCCCAACTCTACTTTATGTATCAATACCAGTAACTTGTAACATTCCTTGTTTGTAGAAACTCATCCAGCTTTTTATTAAACTGACCAATGAACCTGCCATAACAACGTCCACTGGAAGACAGTTCCATAGCTTTACCGTTCTCACAGTGACAAACCCTTTCCCAACTCTACTTTATGTATCAATACCAGTAACTTGTAACATTCCTTGTTTGTAGAAACTCATCCAGCTATTTATTAAACTGACCAATAGAACCTGCCATAACAACGTCCACTGGAAGACAGTTCATAGCTTTACCGTTCTCACAGTGACAAACCCTTTCCCAACTCTACTTTATGTATCAATACCAGTAACTTGTAACATTCCTTGTTTGTAAAACTCATCCAGCTTTTTATAAACTGACCAATGAACCTGCCATAACAACGTCCACTGGAAGACAGTTCCATAGCTTTACGTTCTCACAGTGAAAAACCCTTTCCCAACTCTACTTATGTATCAATCCCAGTAACTTGTAACATTCCTTGTTGTAGAAACTCATCCAGCTTTTTATTAAACTGCCCAATGAACCTGCCATAACAACGTCCACTGGAAGACAGTTCCATAGCTTTACCGCTCTCACAGTCAAAAACCCTTTCAGAACTTGAAGCCTAAACCTTTTTTCTTCAAGTCTTAAGGGATGTCCACATATCCTCTGACATGTTCTACTGGTGAACAATGCCCCAGACAGTTATGGCCCATTAATATCTTTATACAAAGTGATATCCCCTTGCAAGCACGTTTTTCTCTAGTGTGCATAATTGTAACTTATCAAATCTGTCTCATATTAAAGCTCCCAATTACCTTTGTGTTAGTTACCCTCTCTGAACCCTTTCTATCCCCAATATGTTCTTTTGTGCAGAGGATTCTATTTCACTGCATATTACAAATATGTCTTACCAATGCTTGTAAAGAGGGAGAATAACATTTTCTCCCTTGATACATACCTCTCTTTATACAATATAAGCAGGGAGATTTACCCAGAGCTGCACTGATAATCACCCGGGAGAGATTTCCAAAGGTTGCATGGCTCTAGGTGAATCTCACCCAATCTTATGCTTTCTCCCTTTCTGCTTTCCATGCTTCTCTGCAGCTGCTTAGGACAACCCTATTCAAGTCTATGAATCTAAATAAGATTATATCTGTTGATTCAATTAGATCAACTGGACTTGAAATGTAGTTCTTGAAGACGTTTCGCTAGTCATCCGACTGGCTTTCTCAATTCAGAATGACTTGTACAGAATCTGTGGCAATTATGTACCCTGGAAAATCCCAATCGGGATCCAGTCGGATGACTAGCGAAACGTCTTCAAGAACTACATTTCAAGTCCAGTTGATCTAATTGAATACAACAGATATACCATGACCTGGATGAATGAGAACCTTCACAAGCATATAAAGATTAGCCTACTAGTATGCTTGTGAAGGTTCTCATTCATCCAGGTATATCTGTAATATCCTATCATCCAGGTCATGGTATATCTGTAATATTCATCCAGGTCATGGTATATCTGTAATATTCATTCATCCAGGTCACGGTATATCTGTAATATCATTCATCCAGGTCACGGTATTCTGTAATATTCATATCTCCAGGTCACGGTATACTGTATATTCATTCATCCAGGTCACTGATTCTGTAATATTCATTCATCCGGTCCTGGTATATCTGTAATATTCATTCATCCAGGTCATGGTATATCTGTAATATTCATTCAATCCAGGTCATGGTATATCTGTAATTTCATCATCCAGGTCATGGTATATCTGTAATATTCATTCATCCAGGTCATGGTATATCTGTAATATTCTCATCCAGGTCATGTATATCTGTAATATCATTCATCCAGGTCATGGTATATCTGTAATATTCATCCAGGTCACGGTATATCTGTAATATTCATCCAGGTCACGGTATATCTGTAATATTCATCCAGGTCACGGTATATCTGTAATTTCACCCATCCAGGTCATGTATCTGTATATTCATCCATCCAGGTCATGGTATATCGTAATATCTCCATCCAGGTCATGGTATATCTGTAATATTCATTCATCCAGTCACGTATATCTGTAATATTCATTCATCCAGGTCACGTATATCTGTAATATTCATCCATCCAGGTCACGGTATATCTGTAATATTCATCCAGGTCACGGTATATCTGTAATTTCATCCAGGTCATGGTATATCTGTAATATTCATCATCCGGTCATGGTATACTGTAATATTCATCCATCCGGTCATGGTATTCTGTAATACTGGAACAAGCCATCATGTCAGGATAACAATCAACCAATCATTATATATTAAAGTGGCCTCTAGTTAAAAAGCTCTCTTATACAGCCTGGGATGATGTAATTATGATCTAGTTTCTTTGGTTATATAGTTATAGGCTTTAAATTTACCCTCAGTCAGGATAAACAAGGAAGTGTGTAACAGTCACATGATGTGCTGTGTAAAAACTCCACACTCGCAACTTTTTACACAGCACACTTCCTTGTTCATCCCGACTGAATGTAACTTTAAAGATTATCTGGGATATTTTAAAAACTTCTTGTTGTTAAAAATGGTGCTAATTTGCCCCAACCAATTAGATCTTATTTAACATTTGAAAGCTAACCTCTGATTGGTTGGACAAAATTAGCACCATTTTTAATAAGAACTTTTATTGAATCGCCCTGTATAACTTTAGAACCCAAAATGCTAGCAACCTTCAGGGAGATCAATAAAAGTTCTTATCGTTTAAAATGGTGCTAAATTTGCTCCACCAATCAGATCTTATTTAACATTTGAAAGCTAAAATCTGATTGGTTGGGGCAAAATTAGCCCATTTTAAACGATAAGAACTTTTATTGAATAACCCTGCTTATTCTTGGCTTGTTTTCCCAGATGTATAGATACATCATAATGTTCTAAGCTGTCTAGTGATAGCTGTGTATGACATCATGAAGTCCCACACCGGCGAATGGGGGTTACAGTGATGTCAAAAGCACAGCATCTTGCAGGATTCGGCACACTTTTAAGAAGGAAACTGGCTTGCAGACAGTAGTTGAGGAAGCTCTGGTTTATATCAGTATGGAGCAAAACACGTTCTACTGCACCCAGTAATCTTTTAATCTGCCTCGTCCTGCCACACGGAGTCTGGTAGCAGTACTTGTGAGTAGGATATTCCACTTGGTTAGTGCTCTTGATCTGTATATAGCTCTTTTAAATAGAGAACACTTGTATGGAAACCACAGTTACCCTTTAAAGACAGTTCCAGCAGTAGGTTACAACTGGGCATATTGTGCCTAAAGGGGGCGAAGCAATGGTTCTGGTGATGTCACAGCTCACAGTGCTAGTTGGAAACATCACCCTTTATACTGCTATAAGTCTGCATAGATTGTAGCTAGAAGCATAAAATGTGATCTTTTTAATTAAGGGCACTTGTATGGAGACAACAGTTCCCCTTTAAGAAAGTGAAAGTAGACACACAAGCACAATTGCATTTCATTTCACAATAATGTTTGGGTTATCTTTGCAATATCACCAGCACATGATCATCATGCTCTCATCTCTCCATTCTTTACATCTGAATTGGGCCAGACCCAGAGCATTCATTTCCTAATTGTGCCAGCGATATTATATGTAAAACGTTGAGGTTCATTTATCGCTGCCATTCTGTGCCTGAAGTGTTAGTTCTTGACTTTATGATCAAGGAGAATTCATAAGGAACAGTAGGTATACAACGGAACACAGGTCAAAACAGAAGATCCAAAGTTACCATGGGGACAATGGCTTTGCCGAACATAGGATGATTGCGGATTGTGTCTCCGCAGAAGCATAATCCCACCGATCCCAAAGTTTAATGAGGTGCAGGGTTTTCCATTTAGCCAGCCCGAGCTGAGAAAATGGAAGGCTGCGGATAAAACTGTCCAATTCGTTTTAAAAAGTTCACTTTGTATCGGTTCGTTAAGAGAGCAGAGAAATTCTTCACCACACTCTACATATATCTAGAGGGGAAAACAGAGAGAAGACTTTAGTAGGTGTAGTGGTAATAACCATATAATGTACTCCAAGTTAACCCACCACCTGTAAATGACTAATGGATCAGTAAGGTCTTACTGCATGGGCTACTTTCTGGTATCTCACCGTGCTGTAGATCTGGTGCAAGATGTCACGGGTGTCCCACACTTAGGTCTGTGTTCATCACCATCTTCAGCCCACTGGGGGTCTCGTAGTATGCAGTTTGTACTTGCTGGTTTGAAAGGAGAGAAGCCATCTTTCCTGATTGGACTTTGTTAAAGAAAACCCCACAATTTAAAAAAAGAGACCCTGAGTCCATAATGTCTACAATTCTTATTGTTAGCTTTACCTTGAATAAGGCCATGTTCACCCTTAAAACAAAAAAATGGTCATATGTTCATTACTGCCCCCAACTACAACTCATATATTGAGCACATTATTACCTGCATTACTAACAAATATTTAAGGATAATTATTGTCCCCATTCTAAATAAGCTAGCCCCTCCCTCCATGCTGTCAATCAAGACTGTGAAAACTGGCATCACAACCAATGATTGACTGCCGATTCCCCTGCTTTCTCCTTTCCACTGCTCCAGCTTATAAAATAGATCACTGAGCAGGGAGGAGGCAGTTGCCCTTTGCAGAATGGAAGAGAACTTATGATTAAATATCTGGTTACAAAATAAACTGGTAAATTTGGGGTTGCTGGCAGATAACTGACAAGTCACCAGTTTGTTTTGATTTAGTGAAGACATGCCCTTTAACTAGGTTAACCTTGACTAGGTTGGTGGAGAATGGATTCCTGATCTGCACGATCATGGAAATCATTAAGGAAGAGGGACAAATAGGCTACAACCTTTTTTTCCCCAGGAGAGTCTTTAGTTGTTTTACAGCAGCAAACTGTGCGCATCAGCTTGCAGGAAATATCACGTTTGGTTCTGCACTGTGCCGTTAGGAGACAGAGACAGTTCCATGCTTTACCGTTCTCACAGTGACAAACCCTTTCCCAACTCTACTTTATGTATCAATACCAGTAACTTGTAACATTCCTTGTTTGTAGAAACTCATCCAGCTTTTTATAAACTGACCAATGAACCGCCATAAACAACGTCCACTGGAAGACAGTTCCATAGCTTTACCGTTCTCACAGTGACAAACCCTTTCCCAACTCTACTTTATGTATCAATCCAGTAAATTGTAACATTCCTTGTTTGTAGAAAATCATCCAGCTTTTTATTAAACTGACCAATGAACCTGCCATAACAACGTCCACTGGAAGACAGTTCCATAGCTTTACCGTTCTCACAGTGACAAACCCTTTCCCAACTCTACTTTATGTATCAATCCCAGTAATTGTAACATTCCTTGTTTGTAGAAAACTCATCACTGCTTTTTATTAAACTGACCAATGAACCTGCCATAACAACGTCCACTGGAAGACAGTTCCATAGCTTTACCGTTCTCACAGTGACAAACCCTTTCCCAACTCTACTTTATGTATCAATCCCAGTAACTTGTAACATTCCTTGTTTGTAGAAACTCATCCAGCCTTTTTTTTTAAACTGACCATGAACCTGCCATAACAACTCCACTGGAAGACAGTTCCATAGCTTTACCGTTCTCACAGTGACAAACCCTTTCCAAATCTACTTTATGTATCAATCCAGTAAATTGTAACATTCCTTGTTTGGAGAAACTCATCCAGCTTTTTTTTTTTAACTGACCATGAACCTGCCATAACAACGTCCACTGGAAGACAGTTCCATAGCTTTACCGTTCTCACAGTGACAAACCCTTTCCCAACTCTACTTTATGTATCAATCCAGTAACTTGTAACATTCCTTGTTTGTAGAAACTCATCCAGCTTTTTATTAAACTGACCAATGAACCTGCCATAACAACGTCCACTGGAAGACAGTTCCATAGCTTTACCGTTCTACCAGTGACAAACCCTTTCCCAACTCTACTTTATGTATCAATACCAGTAACTTGTAAATTCCTTGTTTGTAGAAACTCATCGTTTTATTAAACTGACAATGAACCTGCCATAAAAACGTCCACTGGAAGACAGTTCCATAGCTTTTACGTTCTCACAGTGACAAACCCTTTCCCAACAACTTTTATGTATCAATACCAGTAACTTGTAACATTCCTTGTTTGTAGAAACTCATCCAGCTTTTATTAAACTGACCAATGAACCTGCCATAACAACGTCCACTGGAAGACAGTTCCATAGCTTTACCGTTCTCACAGTGACAAACCCTTTCCAATTCTCTTATGTATCAATACCAGTAACTTGTAACATTCCTTGTTTGTAGAAACTCATCAGCTTTTTATAAACTGACCAATGAACCTGCCATAACAACGTCCAGGAAGACAGTTCCATACTTACCGTTCTCACAGTGACAAACCCTTTCCCAACTCCTTTATGTATCAATACCAGTAACTTGTAACATTCCTTGTTGTAGAACACATCCAATTTTATTAAACTGACCAATGAACTGCCATAACACTGTCCACGGAAGACAGTTCCATAGTCTTTACCGTTCTCACAGTGACAAACCCTTTCCAACTCTACTTTATGTATCAATACCAGTAACTTGTAACATTCCTTGTTTGTAGAAACTCATCCAGCTTTTATTAAACTGACAATGAACCTGCCATAACAACGTCCACTGGAAGACAGTTCCATAGTTTACCCCTCACAGTGACAAAAAACCCTTTCCCAACTCTACTTTATGTATCAATACCAGTAACTTGTAACATTCCTTGTTTGTAGAAACTCATCCAGCTATTTATTAAACTGACCAATGAACCTGCCATAACAACGTCCACTGGAAGACAGTTCCATAGCTTTACCGTTCTCACAGTGACAAACCCTTTCCCAACTCTACTTTATGTATCAATACCAGTAACTTGTAACATTCCTTGTTTGTAGAAACTCATCCAGCTTTTTATTAAACTGACCAATGAACCTGCCATAACAACGTCCACTGGAAGACAGTTCCATAGCTTTACCGTTCTCACAGTGAAAAACCCTTTCCCAACTCTACTTTATGTATCAATCCCAGTAACTTGTAACATTCCTTGTTTGTAGAAACTCATCCAGCTTTTTATTAAACTGCCCAATGAACCTGCCATAACAACGTCCACTGGAAGACAGTTCCATAGCTTTACCGCTCTCACAGTCAAAAACCCTTTCAGAACTTGAAGCCTAAACCTTTTTTCTTCAAGTCTTAAGGGATGTCCACATATCCTCTGACATGTTCTACTGGTGAACAATGCCCCAGACAGTTATGGCCCATTAATATCTTTATACAAAGTGATATCCCCTTGCAAGCACGTTTTTTCTCTAGTGTGCATAATTGTAACTTATCAAATCTGTCTTCATATTAAAGCTCCCCAATTACCTTTGTGTTAGTTACCCTTCTCTGAACCCTTTCTATCCCCAATATGTTCTTTTGTGCAGAGGATTCTATTTCACTGCATATTACAAATGATGTCTTACCAATGCTTTGTAAAGAGGGAGAATAACATTTTCTCCCTTGAATACATACCTCTCTTTATACAATATAAGCAGGGAGATTTACCCAGAGCTGCACGTGATAATCACCCGGGAGAGATTTACCAAAGGTTGCATGGCTCTAGGTGAATCTCACCCAATCTTATGCTTTCTCCCTTTCTGCTTTCCATGCTTCTCTGCAGCTGCTTAGGACAACCCTATTCAAGTCTATGAATCTAAATAAAGATTATATCTGTTGTATTCAATTAGATCAACTGGACTTGAAATGTAGTTCTTGAAGACGTTTCGCTAGTCATCCGACTGGCTTTCTCAATTCAGAATGACTTGTACAAGAATCTGTGGCAATTATGTACCCTGGGCCTATTGAATGCCTCCAGCTTATAAAATAGATCACTGAGCAGAGGGAGGAGGCAGTTGCCCTTTGCAGAATGGAAGAGAACTTATGATTAAATATCTGGTTACAAAATAAACTGGTAAATTTGGGTTGCTGGCAGATAACTGACAAGTCACCAGTTTGTTTTGATTTAAGTGAAGACATGCCCTTTAACTAGGTAACCTTGACTAGGTTGGTGGAGAATGGATTCTCTGATCTGCACGATCATGGAATCATTAAGGAAGAGGGACAAATAGGCTACAACCTTTTTTTCCCAGAGAGAGTCTTTAGTTGTTTTACAGCAGCAAACTGTGGCCATCAGCTTGCAGGAAATATACACGTTTGGTTTGCACTGTGCCGTTAGAGAGATGCTAATCCTGTCTGTTATAATAATAAATACATAACCTTCACATAATATACATTTAAGATCCCTCTGTATATTGATAACCTCTAGCAGAGATTTTCTTGATTTATGCTTGTAGATTCAGCCTTATTCTACATCCCTATTGAGCTTTTACTTATACACAAAACCCTTCTTATTTCCTACCAATGTCCTGTTAATATCCTCTTACAAAAAGCCAGTTGACGGAATGCCTTATATGCGTAGAAATGTTTCTGGTGCAAAAAAACGGTGACAAAAGTAGATTAAAATAAAACAAGGGAAAAATGAGAGACATAGAGACAGGGCCTCGAGCCTTGGAGAAAACACACACAGCTTAGCAATCCTTACTGGGAACTACAGTGGGCACATGGGTTCTAATGTTCTATAGACCAGGCTTCCTTTTCTGTGCTCTGCATTCCCTCTCAGTGGATATCTAATCAACTGATGGTAGATCTCCCAATGCTAGGCTGGATACAGACAGGAAGACTTTTGTCCCAACCGTTTGACTGGGAAAAATCACTGTCAGTCGTGGAAAAAAAAAGTGCCGCAGTCATCATTTTGCATGATCGGCTGTGTGATTTACAAGCATACCTGGTCGCCCTTTCGTTTGATCCAGACAATAGGTGACCGAGATTGGTCACAGCCATTGGTACCCCACCATACAATATTTTCAGCCAACCTACCGATACACAGTGATATTGTATGGTGTGTATCCAGCCTTACCCTCAGACAGCCATATAGAAACCAGGAAAGTCACCTGCACTGGTCCTGCACAAGTGTGATGCCCACAGAGACAAAGGATACATATCAACAGGACTCATCTTGCTGACAAAAGATCGAATAGAGTACAGCAGCCGTACAATAGCTTATATTCTGCAGAGACAACACACATGTGAGCTCTGTAGATGTGGTGTTGAGCAACAATTCAAATTCAGCCTTTGGCTTTTTTGGGGTAATGGCAGCTGTAGCAAAACAATGGTTGGAGGCCTGCAGGCACCATATCCTAGTCTGGACATAGGAGAAATGGAAAAGCATCTAAAATTGTTTAAAACCCATATTATATTGACTCCTCTCTTTCCTTTCCTAACCACATTAACGATGTTTGCAAAAACCTGCGGCTTTTTCTTATTATTATAGTCAAAATCCGCGAGGTTCCTTTATCTCCAACCACTGCTATGCTTATCCATGCTCTCATCCTCCTACATTTGAAGGTGTTAAGGGATGGTGAGTGACGGACAGACGGAGGAAGGAGGATTCCAGAGCAGAGGCATGGGAAAAAGGTGACCAGGGTGGATGAGAGGGAGGGTATCGTTTGCGGAGCGGAGGTTGCATCTGTGACGGTATCGCTGGATCAGATCTGAGATATATGGAGGGGCTATGTTGGATAGGGCTTTATAGGATAGGGTAAGCAGAGGTTTAAATCTAGCCTTACACCAATCCTACCTAGTAACCAGCACAGAATATGGTGTTTTATTTGCACTGCAAATCTCAATGCACTCTACCCTTTCATTTGTATCTGTATGTCACCCACCTAACTAGATTGTTAGCTCTATGGGCAGGAGCCTCCTTTCATCTTGTGGCAAGGCTCTAGTACTTATATATTTTATTAATTATGTATGTACTAAACTATTATGGATGGCCCCACCTGTATGACTTTCTTGTATTTTGTTACTGTACAGCGCTTTGTCCATAAGTGGTGCGTTATATAATAAACTATACATACATTCATTGGGAGAGAACGTAGGGCAAATCACACAGCTATAAATAAATGTACCACTAGGTGGCACTTTTGTACATATATTTAAGAAACAGAAAAGTGCAAAGACAATCTTTCTTATAATTACCGTAATCCCTTCCCACGTAAGGCTAAACCAAGCCACACACCAAAGGCCAAGAACCGAATGCGCAAAGGGGCCTATGGCTGGAGTTTGGTTAGCACCAGTTTTCCAGCATTAGTGAAGAACCACGTGAAGAGGCAAAAATTGTGGCATTAAATCCATGAGCAATGACATTTCTTCCTGGCCTACAGTATATTTGATGCTGTAATTTTAACCCAAGACCCATCACAGTATTTTCACATAGTAGGCCACGGTGCACACAAGGAGATACTTCTGAAGATGTGGCCTTAATGAGGGGGGAAGCGGGCGACATGAAGGTCCTGTCCCAATGGCAGTGTATTAAGCAATATAAATTCCCCCCAATGCCTGCTGTTACACTGGTGGAAAAAGAAATCCTCAGATTACCCATGTGCTACATATCAATAACCGTTTGGGGCAGTCGGGGGATGCTAAGTGGCACAGAGGCAGTGGAAGGTCACAAGTGAGAGGAAAGCTGGTGAGAATTCCATTTAACCATCACTGAGGCTGCTCACCTCATCTTTCGAGATCCCGGCCTGTTTCCTTCTTTCACTCGCTGTAATGAAGACAAATGCCATTCCTGTCAAATACGTACAGATTGTGGATAGTCATCTCTGGATAAGAAACACAGGAACATAAAGCAAAGCCCGTCTAAAGGGAAAATACAGAAAAGCATCACTGTGCAGGTAGGTACCACCAGGTGGAGCTAGTGGAGAATTAGCCCAACATAGTGGCACCAATCCAGTTGCAAGGACCAGCTTCAGATTCCCAGATCATTTAGAAGAACTGTAGAGTTGTTATGAGAGAGTAAGCTCCTTTAAGTGTAGGGAGCTGGAGCCAAATAAAGATTTAGCTCACAGGAGGTGTTACCAGAAGTAGAGGAGCTTGGGAAAAAGAGGAAGAGCAATACCAACAATCAATGTTAATTCCAAAGGTTAAGAATATAGTAGTTTGTGTATAGGTAAATTGAAGGGAGGCACACTCTGCATCAAATGAATCAAATATTCATTTATTACATTGCTGAAAACGCACCAAAATCACACAACGTTCGGGAGGAGACCAGCCCAGCCCCCTTCCTCAGGTGAACGGTCTCCGGGTGGGTGTGCTCTCACATTGCCTGCTCGTGTGTTGCCAGCTTCTGGATACAGTTATAGTAGTTTGTGCCCTAATGACTTGGGGAATGAACTGAATTTAATGTATTTAATTCTCCTTTCAGACATTTATGGTAAAACCAATATGGATAAGGCATAATAGGAATTATTTACATAATTAACTTCCTTTACCAACTTTCTTATAGAACACAATCCCTTGCTGAGGCTCTCCCCTTACCTCTGCAGGGGGGTGCCGTCCGTCAGTCAAAGCTATGGTGTGATGCCACGGGCCAATGGCTGAAGGCCATTAACAAAGCGGCCTCCCCTGCTGCGCACATGTACATACAAAGCATGTAGTAGCAACAGAGAGAACCCTATGTACACATAGTAAATAATAGTTGCCAGATAATATAAAGATCTGACAAAAGGTGGACAAAGAAATGTTATAAAGGTATTACTGTTATGAACCCCACACTGCAAATGCAAATCCAGTTTTAAACCCTTGATGGAGATGGGGTATTAAAAATGGGCTATTGCACCATGGCAGTGCAGTGTGACATCAAAGCTGTGACAGTGTGACATCAGAGCGGTGACAGTGTGACATCAGAATAGTGACAGGGCAATGACAGTGTGACACCAGAGCCAGTAACAGTGTGACATTAGAATAGTGACAAATCAATGACGTGAGAGTAGTGACAGTGTGACATCAAATAGTGATAGAGTGACATCAGAGCACTGAAATGTGTGTGAATCCCAATAGTGATATAATGTACACCATACAGTAATAGACACGACGTACGTGACGTACGACCGAGTACGGATAGTTATACGACACGACTACGCGGTACGTTATAACAGAACCGACTACGCGGTATCCGTTATAACAGACACCGACTAGGGTATCCGTATAACAGACACGACCTTACGTGGTATCGTTATAAACAGACACGACCACGTGGTATCCGTATAACAAGACACCGACTACGTGGTATCCGTTATAAGACACCGACCTACGTGGTATCCGTTAACAGACACCGACCTTACGTGGTATCCGTTTTATAACAGACACCGGACCGTACGTGGTATCAGTTATAACAGACAAGGACCACGTAGGTATCCGTTATAACAGAACGGACCGTACGTGGTATCCGTTATAACAGACACCGACCGTACGTGGTATCCGTTATAACAGACACCGACCTTACGTGGTATCCGTTTAACAGACACGGACCGTACGTGGTATCCGTTATAACAGACACCGACCTTACGTGGTATCCGTTATAACAGACACCGACCTTACGTGGTATCCGTTATAACAGACAACGACCGTACGTGGTATCCGTTATAACAGACACGGACCGTACGTGGTATCGTTATAACAGACACGGACCGTACGTGGTATCCGTATAACAGACACGGACCGTACGTGGTATCCGTTTTTATAACAGACACGGACCGTACGTGGTATCCGTTATAACAGACACGGACCGTACGTGGTATCCGTTATAACAAGACACGGACAGTACATTTGATCGTTATAAGAGACACAGACTGTACACTACATTATGCTAGCCCGCCATCCAATAACCCACCACAGGTAAACACACCAAGGACCTACTACCAGCTCCGCCCGGGATTCTCTCAGCACTTCCGCATCCGCCCCTTTCCCCAATTCAACGGTTACGGAACACACCCACCGTCATGATAGAGGACTGGCAGGACTGACTATTTGCCCACAACAATCATGGCAGCACAGCGTCTGTCTCCCATTCCGCGGGGGATTTGGGTCTCTGCCTTTGTGCCGTTGCCATGGGGAAGTTGATGAAGCGACGGTGGGCGCGCCGGTGATGACGTAGTGGGCGGCTGGGGGAAGGAGGGTTTCAAACCAGGACGTTAGATTTGGAATCTGGCACGGGACATCGCTTAGCAGGGTGAGTGTGACCGGGAACAGGGGATGCTGGGCGTTGTAGTTAATCCACCTTACCACTATATACAGGTAAATGGGTAAGTACCAGTGGGTTCCCTCTACCTGGAAAGGACCCTTCACTGTATTGTCATCAGATTGTTATTAGATTGTCACTAGATTGTCATCAGATTGTTATTAGATTGTCATAGATTGTCATCAGATTGTTATTAGATTGCACTAGATTGTCATCAGATTTGTTATTAGATGTCATCAATTGTCATCAAATTGTCACTAGATTTTCATCAGATTATATTACATTGTCACCAGATTGTCACTAGATTGTCATCAGATTGTTATTAGATGTATAGATTGCATAGATTCATCAGATTGTTATTGCAGGTCACTTAGATTGTCATTAGATTGTCACTAGATTGTTATTAGATTGTCATCAGATTGTATTAGATTAACAGATTATTAGTTTGTCACTAGATGTCATCAGATTATAGATTGTCGTCAGTTTGTTATAGATTGTCTCTAGATTGTCACTAAATTGTCATCATATTGTTATTAGATTGTCACTAGATGTCATCAGTTGTTATAGATTGTAACAGATATTAGTTTGTCACAGATTGTCATCAGATTATTAGATTGTCGTCAGTTGTGTTATTAGATTGTCTCTAGATTGTCATAAATTGTCATCATATTGTTAATTAGATGTCACTAGTTGTCATCAGATTGTTATTAGATTGTTAACAGATTATTAGTTTGTCACTAGATTGTCATCAGATTATTAGATTGTTACTAGACTGTCATCAGATTATCAGATTGTTATCAGATTGTCATCAGATTGTCTCTAGATTGTCATCGGAGGGTCATTACATTGTTATTGGTATATTATTATTAGCATATTGTATTCTAATCAATGTAGTGTAATACTATACTACATTGAATGTGTTGAAATGTTATCATAAAAAATATTTGTGCAAAATAACAAATGTAATTTATAATAACAAATATACTGCAAATTCTAAGGCAAGCCTCTGGCTTTTTGAAGTCACGTAGTGTTCCCCAGCCACCCTGCACTAGGGAAAAGGACTTTGCGTGACGTTATGATTACTGTGAATATATACTATATCTGTAATATTCATCCAGGTCATGGTATATCTGTAATATTCATTCATCCAGGTCATGGTATATCTGTAATATTCATCCATCCAGGTCATGGTATATCTGTAATACTGGAACAAGCCATCATAGTCAGGATAACAATCAACCAATCATTATATATTTAAAGTGGCCTCTAGTTAAAAAGCTCTCTTATACAAGCCTGGGATGATGTAATTATGTATCTAGTTTCTTTGGTTATATAGTTATAGGCTTTTAAAGTTACCCTCAGTCAGGATAAACAAGGAAGTGTGTAACAGTCACATGATGTGCTGTGTAAAAAGCTCCACACTGCAACTTTTTACACAGCACACTTCCTTGTTCATCCCGACTGAATGTAACTTTAAAAGATTATCTGGGATATTTAATAAAACTTCTTGTTGTTAAAAATGGTGCTAATTTTGCCCCAACCAATTAGATCTTATTTAACATTTGAAAGCTAACCTCTGATTGGTTGGGACAAAATTAGCACCATTTTTAATAAGAACTTTTATTGAATCGCCCTGTATAACTTTAGAACCCAAAATGCTAGCAACCTTCAGGGAGATTCAATAAAAGTTCTTATCGTTTAAAATGGTGCTAAATTTGCTCCAACCAATCAGATCTTATTTAACATTTGAAAGCTAAAATCTGATTGGTTGGGGCAAAATTAGCACCATTTTAAACGATAAGAACTTTTATTGAATAACCCTGCTTATTCTTGGCTTGTTTTCCCAGATGTATAGATACATCATAATGTTCTAAGCTGTCTAGTGATAGCTGTGTATGACATCATGAAGTCCCACACCGGCGAATGGGGGTTACTAGTGATGTCAAAAGCACAGCATCTTGCAGGATTCGGCACACTTTTAAGAAGGAAACTGGCATTGCAGACAGTAGTTGAGGAAGCTCTGGTTTATATCAGTATGGAGCAAAACACGTTCTACTGCACCCAGTAATCTTTTAATCTGCCTCGTCCTGCCACACGGAGTCTGGTAGCAGTACTTGTGAGTAGGATATTCCACTTGGTTAGTGCTCTTGATCTGTATATAGCTCTTTTAAATAGAGAACACTTGTATGGAAACCACAGTTACCCTTTAAAGACAGTTCCAGCAGTAGGTTACAACTGGGCATAATTGTGCCTAAAGGGGGGCGAAGCAATGGTTCTGGTGATGTCACAGCTCACAGTGCTAGTTGGAAACATCACCCTTTATACTGCTATAAGTCTGCATAGATTGTAGCTAGAAGCATAAAATGTGATCTTTTTAATTAAGGGCACTTGTATGGAGACAACAGTTCCCCTTTAAGAAAGTGAAAGTAGAGACACACAAGCACAATTGCATTTCATTTCACAATAATGTTTAATGGTTATCTTTGCAATATCTACCAGCACATGATCATCATGCTCTCATCTTCTCCATTCTTTACATCTGAATTGGGCCAGGACCCAGAGCATTCATTTCCTAATTGTGCCAGCGATATTATATGTAAAACGTTGAGGTTCATTTATCGCTGCCATTCTGTGCCTGAAGTGTTAGTTCTTGACTTTATGATCAAAGGAGAATTCATAAGGAACAGTAGGTATACAACGGAACACAGGTCAAAACAGAAGATCCAAAGTTACCATGGGGACAATGGCTTTGCCGAACCATAGGATGATTGCGGATTGTGTCTCCGCAGAAGCAGTAATCCCACCGATCCCAAAGTTTAATGAGGTGCAGGGTATTTCCATTTAGCCAGCCCGAGCTGAGAAGAATGGAAGGCTGCGGATAAAACTGTCCAATTTCGTTTTAAAAAGTTCACTTTGTATCGGTTCGTTAAGAGAGCAGAGAGAATTCTTCACCACATACTCTACATATATCTAGAGGGGAAAACAGAGAGAAGACTTTAGTAGGTGTAGTGGTAATAACCATATAATGTACTCCAAGTTAACCCACCACCTGTAAATGACTAATGGATCAGTAAGGTCTTACTGCATGGGCTACGTTTCTGGTATCTCACCGTGCTGTAGATCTGGTGCAAGATGTCACGGGTGTTCCCCACACTTAGGTCTGTGTTCATCACCATCTTCAGCCCACTGGGGGTCTCGTAGTAATGCAGTTTGTACTTGCTGGTTTGAAAGGAGAGGAAGCCATCTTTCCTGATTGGACTTTGTTAAAGAAAACCCCACAATTTAAAAAAAGAGACCCTGAGTCCTATAATGTCTACAATTCTTATTGTTAGCTTTACCTTGAATAAGGCCATGTTCACCCTTAAAACAAAAAAATGGTCATATGTTCATTACCTGCCCCCAACTACAACTCATATATTGAGCACATTATTACCTGCATTACTAACAAATATTTAAGGATAATTATTGTCCCCATTCTGTAAATAAGCTAGCCCCTCCCTCCATGCTGTCAATCAAGACTGTGAAAACTGGCATCACAACCAATGATTGACTGCCGATTCCCCTGCTTTCTCCTTTGCACATGCTCCAGCTTATAAAATAGATCACTGAGCAGAGGGAGGAGGCAGTTGCCCTTTGCAGAATGGAAGAGAACTTATGATTAAATATCTGGTTACAAAATAAACTGGTAAATTTGGGGTTGCTGGCAGATAACTGACAAGTCACCAGTTTGTTTTGATTTAAGTGAAGACATGCCCTTTAACTAGGTTAACCTTTGACTAGGTTGGTGGAGAATGGATTCTCTGATCTGCACGATCATGGAAATCATTAAGGAAGAGGGACAAATAGGCTACAACCTTTTTTTCCCCAGGAGAGTCTTTAGTTGTTTTACAGCAGCAAACTGTGCGCATCAGCTTGCAGGAAATATACACGTTTGGTTCTGCACTGTGCCGTTAGAGAGATGCTAATCCTGTCTGTTATAATAATAAATACATAACCTTCACATAATATACATTTAAGATCCCTCTGTATATTGATAACCTCTAGCAGAGATTTTCTTGATTTATGCTTGTAGATTCAGCCTTATTCTACATCCCTATTGAGCTTTTACTTATACACAAAACCCTTCTTATTTCCTACCAATGTCCTGTTAATAATCCTCTTACAAAAAGCCAGTTGACGGAATGCCTTATATGCGTAGAAATGTTTCTGGTGCAAAAAAACGGTGACAAAAGTAGATTAAATAAATACAAGGGAAAAATGAGAGACATAGAGACACATGGGCCTCGAGCCTCTAGGAAAACACACACAGCTTAGCAATCCTTACTGGATACTACAGTGGGCACATGGGTTCTAATGTTCTATAGACCAGGCTTCCTTTTCTGTGCTCTGCATTCCCTCTCAGTGGATATCTAATCATTCTGATGGTAGATCTCCCAATGCTAGGCTGGATACAGACAGGAAGACTTTTGTCCCAACCGTTTGACTGGGAAAAATCACTGTCAGTCGTGGAAAAAGTAGCCGCAGTCATCATTTTGCATGATCGGCTGTGATTTACAAGCATACCTGGTCGCCCTTTCGTTTGATCCAGACAAATAGGTGACCGAGATTGGTCACAGCCATTGGTACCCCACCATACAATATTTTCAGCCAACCTACCGATACACAGTGATATTGTATGGTGTGTATCCAGCCTTACCCTCAGACAGCCATATAGAAACCAGGAAAGTCACCTGCACTGGTCCTGCACAGTGTGATGCCCACAGAGACAAAGGATACATATCAACAGGACTCATCTTGCTGACAAAAGATCGAATAGAGTACAGCATGCCGTACATAAGCTTATATTCCTGCAGAGACAAACACACATGTGAGCTCTGTAGATGTGGTTGAGCAACAATTCAAAATTCAGCCTTTGGCTTTTTTTGGGGTAATGGCAGCTGTAGCAAAACAATGTTTGGAGGCCTGCAGGCACCATATCCCTAGTCTGGACATAGGAGAAATGGAAAGCATCTAAAATTGTTTAAAACCCATATTATATTGACTCCTCTCTTTCCTTTCCTAACCACATTAACGATGTTGCAAAAACCTGCGGCTTTTTTCTTATTATTATAGCTAAAATCCGCAGGTTCCTTTATCTCCCAACCACTGCTATGCTTATCCATGCTCTCATCCTCCTACATTTGAAGGTGTTAAGGGATGGTGAGTGACGGACAGACGGAGGAAGGGAGTTCCAGAGCAGAGGCATGGGAAGAGGTGACCAGGGTGGATGAGAGGAGGGTATCGTTTGCGGAGCGGAGGTTGCATCTGTGACGGTATCGCTGGATCAGATCTGAGATATATGGAGGGGCTATGTTGGATAGTGCTTTATAGGATAGGGTAAGCAGGTTTAAATCTAGCCTTACACCAATCCTACCTAGTAACCAGCACAGAATATGGTGTTTTATTTGCACTGCAAATCTCACTAATGCACTTCTACCCTTTCATTTGTATCTGTATGTCACCCACCTAACTAGATTGTTAGCTCTATGGGCAGGAGCCTCCTTTCATCTTGTGGCAAGGCTCTAGTACTTATATATTTATTTAATATATGTATGTACTAAACTATTTATGTATTGGCCCCACCTGTATGACTTTCTTGTATTTTGTTACTGTACAGCGCTTTGTCCATAAGTGGTGCTTTATAAATAAACTATACATACATTCATATGGGAGAGAACGTAGGGCAAATCACACAGCTATAAATAAAATGTACCACTAGGTGGCACTTTTGTACATATATTTAAGAAACAGAAAAGTGCAAAGACAATCTTTCTTATAATTACCGTAATCCCTTCCCACTGTAAGGCTAAACCAAGCCACACACCAAAGGCCAAGAACCGATGCGCAAAGGGGCCTATGGCTGGAGTTTGGTTAGCACCAGTTTTCCAGCATTATGTGAAGAACCACGTGAAGAGGCAAATATTGTGGCATTAAATCCATATGAGCAAATGCACATTTCTTCCTGGCCTACAGTATATTTGATGCTTGTTAATTTTAACCCCAAGACCCATCACAGTATTTTCACTAGTAGGCCACGGCTGTCACACAAGGAGATACTTCTGAAGATGTGGCCTTAATGAGGGGAAGCGGGCGACATGAAGGTCCCTGTCCCAATGGCAGGTATTAAGCAATATAAATTCCCCCCACATGCCTGCTGTTACACTGGTGGAAAAAGAAATCCTCAGATTACCCATGTGCTACATATCAATAACCGTTTGGGGCAGTCGGGGGATGCTAAGTGGCACAGAGGCAGTGGAAGGTCACAGTGAGAGGAAAGCTGGTGAGAATTCCATTTAACCATCACTGAGGCTGCTCACCTCATCTTTCGAGATCCCGGCCTGTTTCCTTCTGTTCCACTCGCTGTAATGAAGACAAATGCCATTCCTGTCAAATACGTACAGATTGTGGATAGTCATCTCCTGGATAAAGAAACACAGGAACATAAAGCAAAGCCCGTCTAAAGGGAAAATACAGAAAAGCATCACTGTGCAGGTAGGTACCACCAGGTGGAGCTAGTGGAGAATTAGCCCAACATAGTGGCACCAATCCAGTTGCAAGGACCAGCTTCAGATTCCCAGATCATTTAAAGAAACTGTAGAGTTGTTATGAGAGAGTAAGCTCCATTTAAGTGTAGGGAGCTGGAGCCAAATAAAGATTTAGCTCACAGGGAGGTGTTACCAGAAGTAGAGGAGCTTGGGAAAAAGAGGAAGAGCAATACCAACAATCATGTTAATTCCAAAGGTTAAGAATATAGTAGTTTGTGTATAGGTAAATTGAAGGGAGGCACACTCTGCATCAAATGAATCAAATATTCATTTATTACATTGCTGAAAACGCACCAAAATCACACAACGTTTCGGGGAGACCCAGCCCAGCCCCCTTCCTCAGGTGAACGGTCTCCGGGTGGGTGCTCCTCACATTGCTCCTGCTCGTGTGTTGCCAGCTTCTTTGGATACAGTTATAGTAGTTTGTGCCCTAATGACATTGGGGAATGAACTGAATTTAATGTATTTAATTCTCCTTTCAGACATTTATGGTAAAACCAATATGGATAAGGCATAATAGGAAATTATTTACATAATTAACTTCCTTTACCAACTTTCTTATAGAACACAATCCCTTGCTGAGGCTCTCCCCTTACCTCTGCAGGGGGTGCCGTCCGTCAGTCAAAGCTATGGTGCTGATGCCACGGCCAATGGCTGAAGGCCATTAACAAAGCTGCCTCCCCTGCTGCTGCACATGTACATACAAAGCATGTAGTAGCAACAGAGAAGAACCCATTATGTACACATAGTAAATAATAGTTGCCAGATAATATAAAGATCTGACAAAAGGTGGACAAAGAAATGTTATAAAGGTATTACTGTTATGAACCCCACACTGCAAATGCAAATCCAGTTTTAATAACCCTTGATGGAGATGGGTTATTAAAATGGGCTATTTGCACCATGGCAGTGCAGTGTGACATCAAAGCTGTGACAGTGTGACATCAGAGCTGTGACAGTGTGACATCAGAATAGTGACAGGGCAATGACAGTGTGACACCAGAGCAGTAACAGTGTGACATTAGAATAGTGACAAATCAATGACAGTGAGAGTAGTGACAGTGTGACATCAGAATAGTGATAGAGTGACATCAGAGCACTGAAAGTGTGTGTGAATCCCAATAGTGATATAATGTACACCATACAGTAATAGACACCGACCGTACGTGGTATCTGTTATAACAGACACCGACCGTACGCGGTGATCCGTTTTATACAGACACCGAACTACGGGGTATCGTTTTATAACAGACACCGACCGTACGCCGGTATCCGTGTATAACCGACACGACCTTACGGGTATCCGTTATAACAGACACCGACCGTACGTGGTATCCGTTATAACAGACACCGACCGTACGTGTATCCGTTTATAAAAGACACCGACCTTACGTGGTATCGTTATAACAGACACCGACGTACGTGGTATCCGTTATAACCGACACCGACCTTACGTGGTATCCGTTATAAACAGACACGGACCGTACGTGGTATCCGTTATAAACAGACACGGACCGTACGTGGTATCGTATAACAGACCGACGTACGTGGTATCCGTTATAACAGACACCGACTACGTGGTATCGTTATAACGACACGACCTTACGTGGTATCCGTTATAACAGACACGAACCGTACGTGGTATCGTTATAACAGACACGACCTACGTGGTATCGTTATAACAGACAACGACTTACGTGGTATCCGTTATAACAGACACCGACCTTACGTGGTATTATCGTTTTATAACAGACACGGACCGTACAGTGGTATCCGTTATAACAGACACGGACCGTCGTGGTACCGTTATACAGACACGGACCGTACGTGGTATCCGTTATAACAGACACGGACCGTACGTGGTATCCGTTATAACAGACACGGACCGTACGTGGTATCCGTTATAACAGACACGGACCGTACATTGTATCTGTTATAATAGACACAGACTGTACACTACATTATGCTAGCCCGCCATCCAATAACCCACCACAGGTAAACACACCAAGGACCTACTCACCCAGCTCCGCCCGGATCTCTCAGCACTTCCGCATCCGCCCCTTTCCCCAATTCAACGGTTACGGAACACACCCACCGTCATGATAGAGACTGGCAGGACTGACTATTTGCCCACAACAATCATGGCAGCACAGCGTCTGTCTCCCATTCCGCGGGATTTGGGTCTCTGCCTTGTGCCGTTGCCATGGGGAAGTTGAAGCGACGCGTGGTCGCGCGGTGATGACGTAGTGGGGCGGCTGGGGAAGCGGGTTTCAAACCAAGGACGTTAGATTTGGATCTGGCACGGGACATCGCTTAGCAGGGTGAGTGTGACCGGGAACAGGGGATGCTGGGCGTTGTAGTTAATCCACCTACCACTATATACAGGTAAATGGGTAAGTACCAGTGGGTTCCCTCTACCTGGAAAGGACCCTTCACTGTTATTTGTCATCAGATTGTTATTAGATTGTCACTAGATTGTCATCAGATTGTTATTAGATTGTCACTAGATTGTCATCAGATTGTTATTAGATTGTCACTAGATTGTCATCAGATTGTTATTAGATTGTCACTCAATTGTCATCAAATTGTCACTAGATTTTCATCAGATTATTATTACATTGTCACCAGATTGTCACTAGATTGTCATCAGATTGTTATTAGATTGTTATCAGATTGCTATTAGATTGTCATCAGATTGTTATTGCATTGTCACTAGATTGTCATTAGATTGTCACTAGATTGTTATTAGATTGTCATCAGATTGTTATTAGATTAACAGATTATTAGTTTGTCACTAGATTGTCATCAGATTATTAGATTGTCGTCAGTTTGTTATTAGATTGTCTCTAGATTGTCACTAAATTGTCATCATATTGTTATTAGATTGTCACTAGATTGTCATCAGATTGTTATTAGATTGTTAACAGATTATTAGTTTGTCACTAGATTGTCATCAGATTATTAGATTGTCGTCAGTTTGTTATTAGATTGTCTCTAGATTGTCACTAAATTGTCATCATATTGTTATTAGATTGTCACTAGATTGTCATCAGATTGTTATTAGATTGTTAACAGATTATTAGTTTGTCACTAGATTGTCATCAGATTATTAGATTGTTACTAGACTGTCATCAGATTATCAGATTGTTATCAGATTGTCATCAGATGTCTTCAGATTGTCATCGGAGGGTCATACATTGTTATGGTATATTATTATTAGCATATTGTATTCTAATCAATGTAGTGTATACTATACTACATTGAATGTGTTGAAATGTTATCATAAAAAATATTTGTGCAAAATAACAAATGTAATTTATAATAACAAATATACTGCAAATTCTAAGGCAAGCCTCTGGCTTTTTGAAGTCACGTAGTGTTCCCCAGCCACCCTGCACTAGGGAAAAGGACTTTGCGTGACGTTATGATTACTGTGTATATATACATCTGTTGTATTCAATTAGATCAACTGGAGTTGAAGTTTAGTTCTTGAAGACGTTTCGAGTTCATCCGACTGGTTCTCAATGCAGAATGACTGTACAAGAATCTGTGGCAATTATGTACCCTGGAAAATCCCAATTAGCATATCACAGCCAGGGTTAAGGGTGTGTGATGGATAGTGGCTAAGAGGTGTTATAGGAACACCAAGAGTAACACTTGGCTGTGATATGCTAATTGGGATTTTCCAGGGTACATAATTGCCACAGATTCTTGTACAAGTCATTTAATTGAGAAAGCCAGTCGGGTAGATAGCGAAACGTCTTCAAGAACTAAACTTCAAGTCCAGTTGATCTAATTGAATACAACAGATATGCCATGACCTGGATGAATGAGAAACTTCACAAACATGTGTATAAATACATAAACGGGCCATACAATAAACTATCTGGGGCATTGTTCACCAATAGAACATGTCAGAGGACACTTGAAGAAAAGAAGTTTAGTCTTCAAGTTGGGAAAGGGTTTGTCACTGTGAGAACGGTAAAGCTATGGAACGGTCTTCCAGTGGACGGTGTTATGGCAGGTTCATTGGTCAGTTTAATAAAAAGCTGGATGAGTTTCTACAAACAAGGAATGTTACAAGTTACTAGTATTGATACATAAAGTAGAGTTGGGAAAGGGTTTGTCACTTGTGAGAACGGTAAAGCTATGAACTGTCTTCCAGTGGACGTTGTTATGGCAGGTTCATTGGTCAGTTTAATAAAAAAGCTGGATGAGTTCTTACAAACAAGGAATGTTACAAGTTACTAGTATTGATACATAAAGTAGAGTTGGGAAAGGGTTTGTCACTGTGAGAACGGTAAAGCTATGGAACTGTCTTCCAGTGGACGTTGTTATGGCAGGTTCATTGGTCAGTTTAATAAAAAGCTGGATGAGTTTCTACAAATAAGGAATGTTACAAGTTACTAGTATTGATACATAAAGTAGAGTTGGGAAAGGGTTTGTCACTGTGAGAACGGTAAAGCTATGGAACTGTCTTCCAGTGGACATTGTTATGGCAGGTTCATTGGTCAGTTTAATAAAAAGCTGGATGAGTTTCTACAAACAAGGAATGTTGCAAGTTACTGGTATTGATACATAAAGTAGAGTTGGGAAAGGGTTTGCTTAGCTGTGAGAACGGGTAAAGCTATGGAACTGTCTTCCAGTGGACGTTGTTATGGCAGGTTCATTGGTCAGTTTAATAAAAAGCTGGATGAGTTTCTACAACCAGGAATGTTCAAGTTACTGGTATTGATACATAGTAGAGTTGGGAGGAAGGGTTTTTTCACTGTGAGAACGGTAAAGCTATGGAACTGTCTTCCAGTGGACGTTGTTATGGCAGGTTCATTGGTCAGTTTAATAAAAAGCTGGATGAGTTTCTACAAACAAGGAATGTTACAAGTTACTGGTATTGATACTAAAGTAGAGTTGGGAAGGGTTTGTCACTGTGAGAATGGTAAAGCTATGGAACTGTCTTCAGTGGGCGTTGTTATGGCAGGTTCCTTGGTCAGTTTAATAAAAAGCTGGATGAGTTTTTTACAAACAAGGAATGTTACAAGTTACTGGGATTGATACATAAAGTAGAGTTGGGAAAAGGGTTTGTCACTGTGAGAATGGTAAAGCTATGGAACTGTCTTCCAGTGAGATTTGTTATGGCAGGTTCATTGGTCAGTTTAATAAAAAAGCTGGATGAGTTTCTGCAAACAAGGAATGTTACAAGTTACTGGTATTGATACATAAAGTAGGTTGGGAAAGGGTTTGTCACTGTGAGAACGGTTAAAGCTATGGAACTGTCTTCCAGTGGACGTTGTTATGGCAGGTTCATTGGTAGTTTAATAAAAAGCTGGATGGGTTCTGCAAACAAGGAATGTTACAAGTTACTGGTATTGATACATAAAGTAGAGTTGGGAAAGGGTTTTGTCACTGTGAGAACGGTTAAAGCTATGGAACGTCTTCCAGTGGACGTTGTTATGGCAGGTTCATTGGTCAGTTTTAATAAAAAGCTGGATGAGTTTCTACAAACAAGGAATGTTACAAGTTACTGGTATTGATACATAAAGTAGAGTTGGGAAAGGGTTTGTCACTGTGAGAACGGTAAAGCTATGGAACTGTCTTCCAGTGGACTGTTGTTATGGCAGGTTCATTGGTCAGTTTAATAAAAATCTGGATGAGTTTCTACAAACAAGGAATGTTACAAGTTACTGGTATATGATACATAAAGTAGAGTTGGGAAAGGGGTTTGTCACTGTGAGACGGTAAAGCTATGGAATGTCTTCCGGTGGACGTTGTTATGGCAGGTTCATTGGTCAGTTTAATAAAAAGCTGGATGAGTTTCTACAAACAAGGAATGTTACAAGTTACTGGGGATTGATACATAAAGTAGAGTTGGGAAAGGGTTTGTCACTGCGAGAATGGTAAAGCTATGGAACTGTCTTCCAGTGGATGTTGTTTAGCAGGTTCATTGGTCAGTTTATAAAAAGCTGGATGAGTTTCTACAAACAAGGAATGTTACAAGTTACTGGTATTGACATAAAGTAGAGTTGGGAAAGGGTTTGTCACTGCGAGAACGGTAAAGCTATGGAACTGTCTTCCAGTGGATGTTGTTATGGCAGGTTCATTGGTCAGTTTAATAAAAAGCTGGAGTGAGTTTCTACAAACAAGGAATGTTACAAGTTACTGGTATTGATACATAAAGTAGAGTTGGGAAAGGGTTTGTCACGTGTGAGAACGGTTAGTAAAGTATGGAACTGTCTTCCAGTGGACGTTGTTATGGCAGGTTCATTGGTCAGTTAATAAAAAGCTGGATGAGTTTCTTCAAACAAGGAATGTTACAAGTTACTGGTATTGATACATAAAGTAGAGTTGGGAAAGGGTTTTCACTGTGAGAACGGAAAGCTATGGAACTGTCTTCCAGTGGACGTTGTTTAGGCAGGTTCATTGGTCAGTTTAATAAAAAGCTGGATGAGTTTCTACAAACAAGGAATGTTACAAGTTACTGGTATTGATACAAAGTAGAGTTGGGAAGGGTTCACTGTGGGAACGGTAAAGCTATGGAACTGTCTTCCAGTGGACATTGTTATGGCAGGTTCATTGGTCAGTTTAATAAAAAGTGGATGGGTTTTACAAACAAGGAATGTTACAAGTTACTGGTGATTGATATATAAAGTAGAGAGTTGGGAAAGGGTTTGTCACTGTGAGAATGGTAAGTATGGAACTGTCTTCCAGTGGACGTTGTTATGGCAGGTTCATTGGTCAGTTTAATAAAAAGCTGGATGAGTTTCTGCAAACAAGGAATGTTACAAGTTACTGGTATTGATAATAAAGTAGAGTTGGGAAAGGGTTTTTCATTGTGAGAACGGTAAAGCTATGGAACTGTCTTCCAGTGGACGTTGTTATGGCAGGTTCATTGGTCAGTTTAATAAAAAGCTGGATGAGTTTCTACAAACAAGGAATGTTACAAGTTACTGGTATTGATACATAAAGTAGAGTTGGGAAAGGGTTTGTCACTGTGAGTATGGTAAAGCTATGGAACTGTCTTCCAGTGGATGTTGTTATGGCAGGTTCATTGGTCAGTTAATAAAAAGCTGGTGAGTTTTCTACAAACAAGGAATGTTACAAGTTACTGGTATTGATACATAAAGTAGAGTTGGGAAGGGTTTTCACTGTGAGACGGTAAGTTGGGAAAGGGTTTGTCACGTGAGAACGGTAAAGCTATGGAACTGTCTTCCAGTGGACGTTGTTATGGCAGGTTCATTGGTCAGTTTAATAAAAAGCTGGATGGGTTTCTACAAACAAGGAATGTTACAAGTTACTGGTATTGATATATAAAGTAGAGTTGGGAAAGGGTTTGTCACTGTGAAAACGGTAAAGCTATGGAACTGTCTTCCAGTGGACATTGTTATGGCAGGTTCATTGGTCAGTTTAATAAAAAGCTGGATGAGTTTCTACAAACAAGGAATTGCTGCAAGTTACTGGTATTGATACATAAAGTAGAGTTGGGAAAGGGTTTTGTCACTGTGAGAACGGTAAAGCTATGGAACTGTCTTCCAGTGGACGTTGTTATGGCTGGTTCATTGGTCAGTTTAATAAAAAAGCTGGATGAGTTTCTACAAACAAGGAATGTTACAAGTTACTGGGATTGATACATAAAGTAGAGTTGGGAAGGGTTTGTCACTGTGAGAACGGTAAGCTATGGAACTGTCTTCCAGTGGACGTTGTTATGGCAGGTTCATTGGTCAGTTTAATAAAAAGAGGATGGTTTCTACAAACAAGGAATGTTACAAGTTACTGGTATTGATATAAAAAGTAGAGTTGGGAAAGGGTTTGTCACTGTGAGAACGGTAATTTAAAGCATGGAAAAACTGTCTTCCAGTGGACATTGTTATGGCAGGTTCATTGGTCAGTTTAATAAAAAGCTGGATGAGTTTCTACAAACAAGGAATGCTGCAAGTTACTGGTATTGATACATAAAGTAGAGTTGGGAAAGGGTTTGTCACTGTGAGAACGGTAAAGCTATGGAACTGTCTTCCAGTGGACGTTGTTATGGCTGGTTCATTGGTCAGTTTAATAAAAAGCTGGATGAGTTTCTACAAACAAGGAATGTTACAAGTTACTGGTATTGATACATAAAGTAGAGTTGAACCCTCTTAGGAAGGGTGTTGAAACCTACTAAATGTTGTATATGTCACTTGCACAATAAATTAACCCTTGGATGCAAGTTAGTGTGCTCCTCTTATTCATTTGTACTATTAAAAACACGCACCCCTGGGGAAAAAAGTAATATTCCCCCTTAATAAAAGAGTTACAAGTAACAACTTCCACTCTGCAAACCATCTACTCTTCTCATTCACCCTGGTGGCGTCTTCCCATGCCCGTATTCAGGACTTTGCTCGAGCTGCCCCTCTGCTCTGGAAGAAGAACGAAGAGTTGAGGGTCGCACTCCAAATCAAAAACGTCTTTATTCAGTGACCAACATCAAAAAAACACAAGGTTTCGGGGGGTATTAGGTGCCCCCTTCCTTCACCTGAGGAAGGGGGCACCTAATACCCCCCGAAACATTGTGTTTTTTTTTATGTGGTCACTGAATAAAGAGTTTTGATTTGGAGGTGCGTGACCCTCAACTCTTCGTTTTTCTTCTATTGAATTATTATCCTTGGAGGTAGGATACCAGAGGAGTAAGCACCCATAGGTGGGAGAGAGTGCATTGGACTTTGTCCTCTGCTCTGGAACTCCCTTTCTCAGTCTGTCCGTCACTCACCGTCCCTTAAAGGGCAACTGTGGTCTCCAAACAAGTTAGGGTTAAATGAAAGCCTGCAGTATTTAATTTAAAATGAGCTGACAATCACATCTCTGGCTGGAGTCTGTGAGACATTACATTGGGGTGAATGTTCAAACTTCCTGCTTCCAGTAGGTTGAGTGAGGTCACCTGACCTCTGCCACGCCCCTCTGCCCCTGGGGGAGAAGCATGCTCAGTTAAGACTTAATGCTGGCGAAATAAGGAAGTACCTGGGGGAAAAAAATGACAGTTGAGAAGGGGAGCCTATTAATTAATGCAGGCAGAGGGTGGTCACATGACTACAAGCTGGTCACATGACTACAAGCTGGTCACATGGCTGAAAACAGGAAGTGTTTAAGCAGGAAGTAATATAAGTGAACCTTTCCAGCAATAACTTCTCAGAAATTTTATCTAGAGATGTGAATTCGGTTTTATTTTGAAGGTACGATGGAAGGTTTTTTATAGAATTCTTACTAGTTTGGAAGAATTTGAGACCACAGTTACCCTTTAAATAAAAGAATATACACAAATTTATTCAGAGAATGTGAAATAATTGCAATTTATAAAAATCACATACACACTATCACAGGCTGGCCAGCCACTTAAAACTTTGGGGAAAAAAATACTGCTCCCCACCTACTTAAAGGGCAAGTCAACTCAAAAAAAAAAACTTTAGCTAATGTTGTAGATTACTCCCCCCCCCAAACCTAGGTTTCACATTACTCACTGATGCCAAAGATGCTCCTGAATTTCCTTACCTGACCTGGTCCCCCGCTGATCCTTCTCTGTCCTGCGCTGACAGCTCTACTGCCTGGTTGCGGCTGTCAGTAAAGGCGCAAAACACTGAAATGTCGGTCGGTCGGTCTGGCCAAATTATTGTATCGTGTGTACCTAGATTTAGTATTGTAATTGAAGGAGACTTTCACAGGGGTCCGATACGCAGAGTATCCCATAGCCGGGCCTCTTTCTGTTACTCATGGATGTAACGTTCTGTTACGTCCTGTTCTTTCAAGGGGGAATGTTCACACCAGGTACCGGCATGTGTATGTACCACTTTGCTGGATATAAAGTTTAGTTAGGAGGGTGGAGATGCCCTTTAATTTTTGTTACAGTTACTATTAAGCAGGGGCTTATCTAGGGTCTAAGAAGATCAGGGGCACTCTTGGGCACTACATGTGCCGCGCGTAGCGCGCCAAAATTTTTTAGGTCACACCCCTTTCTCCGCCCCCAATTAGGTCACACCCACTGTGTACTTATATAGATTACCAAAAAGATACAGACAGATAGACAACCACAAACATAGACACACAGCCCGATAGTGATAAACAGACAGAAAGACAGTGAAATAGACAGACAGAGATAGAGATCAGAGAGTTGGACAGAGAGACACAAAGGCACAGTAAACTGGAAATTTCATTATATACTGGTAGCAATTTGCTCATTTTAAACTTACTGTTGTGTTCAGTGGTAGTCAGATGCTTGCCCACACCTTTGGCCAGGGAGACATTCTTGTACCTTCTACATGGACCTCTGCCCCTATCTATCTCTATCTGTCCCTCTCTCTCTCTTTATATCTATCTCTCCCTCTCTCTCTGTATATCTATCTCTCCCTCTCTCTCTGTATATCTATCTCTATCTGTCCCTCTCTCTCTCTGTATATCTATCTATCTATCTATCTATCTATCTATCTGCCTCTTGTTTATCTATTTAACTATGTCTATCTGCTTCTTGTCTATCTTTCTATGTCTCTATCTATCTATCTATCTATCTATGTAACTGCTATCTATCTATCTAATTCTGCTATCTATCTATCTATCTGCTATCTAACTCTGCTATCTATCTAACTGCTATCTATCTATCTTACTCTATCTATCTATCTATCTATCTATCTAACTGCTATCTATCTATCTATCGAACTGCTATCTATCTATCTATCTATCTATCTATTTAACTGCTATCTATCTATCTATCTAACTGCTATCTATCTATCTAACTGCTATCTTTCTATCTATCTATCTAACTGCTATCTATCTATCTATCTATCTAACTTCTATCTATCTATCTATCTAACAGCTATCTATCTATCTATCTATCTAACTGCTATCTATCTATCTATCTATCTAACTGCTATCTATCTATCTATCTATCTATCTATCTATCTATCTATCTATCTATCTATCTAACTGCTATCTATCTATCTATCTATCTATCTATCTATCTAACTGCTATCTATCTATCTATCTATCTAACTGCCATCTATCTATCTATCTAACTGCCATCTATCTATCTATCTAACTGCTATCTATCTATCTATCTATCTATCTATATAACTGCATTAATCTATCGAACTGGCTATCTATCTAACGGCTATCTATCGATCTATAGTCTATCGATCTAATGCTATCTATTCGTATCTATTGCATCGTTCTATTATCTATCTAACTGCTATCTATCGATCGTAGTCTATCTATCTATCTGGCTACTATCTATCATCAACTGCTATCTATCTACTACTATATAGTATATCTGTAACTGCTAGTCGATCTATCTAACGCATCATCTAAATGCTAATATATTTATCTATTCTAACGCTTATCGACATTATCTATCGATCAAATGCTATCTATCGAACTAGTCTATAGCGATGGCGGTAATAGCGATCATCGAGCTATATCGAATATTATAGCATATAACTGACTATATCTAATTAGCTCTCTATCTATGAACTTGCTATCTGATCTATCTATCTATCTATCTAGTCTAATCTGATCTATTAGAATCTGGCTTGGGCTCTGCACGTGCCCTGACGACGCTACCTACCTGTCCATGATCCTCGTGATAGCTCTCTCTCGCTCCGGCATTCGCTGCTGATGTCGTTGCGCGGCTGAGCGAGATTACCCGAGAGGTTCGCGCAGTCCGGGAATCCGAAGTTCGGGGGCACCAGGCAGCGAAAACATTCGGGCACTTTGGCAACATCCGGGCACGTGCCCGAAGTTTTAAGTAATACAACCACGGACTATTAGGAGATACCTGTACTTTGGACATTTGCGTGATCATACGCTGTCTACGTATGTTAAAAAAAAAAAAAAAAAGATGTAGTTGCATTGGCCGGGAATACGAACCGGGCCCTCCCGCGTGGCAGGCTGAGAACTATCTACCACTGAACCCACCAATGCTCTTGTGATGAGTATACTTACTAGAGGAAAGTTTTAGAATTTGACCTCCTAACAACATTTCTTTTGAAAAGACCGAAAGAGCGTATGATATTGTTGCGTCTATAGATTTCTTTTTCCTTGTTTGTGCAGATGCTCATCTACCCACACGGGGGGACCTCCATGTCGCACTTGCTGCAAGCTATTAAAAAAGATTTTTACACTGAAAAGCCCCTAAAAAATAAGGAGCTTCTATTTCCAGAGATCCAACTTATAGGTCATTTCTACTCAGGGGGGAAGATTTTTTTGATTCGCTAAGTGGAAATCCTGGCGGTAGAAATAACCTTTTAAATATATTTTTACACGTGTAAACGGAATCCAAATTAGAATAAACACTGTAATCATGGTAACGGATAAACAACACGGTATTAAATAAACCGGTTATCATGGTAATCAGAATAAAAAACACGGTATCGGAATATTAACACGGTGATACAATAAACAAACGGAAATCATGGTAATCGGAATAACACGGTGATTAGAATAACACGGTTTATCATGGGTATCGGAATAAACCAGGAATAGAATACAACAAACGGTATCATGTACTCAAAAACACGCGGGGGGTGGTGGGGATTAGAATATCAACACGGTTATCATGGTGAATCGGGAATAAAACAAGTACGGTGATTAGATAGAACACTGGTATCATGGGTAATCGGTGATAGATAAACGTTAGTTGGAAAAAACACGGTCATCATGGTTATCGGGGTAAACCGCTTGTCAGAATAAAAGGGTATCATGGTATATTTCAGAATAACACGGTAGTCGGGAATATACACGGTTATTACAATAAACACGGTTCATTGAAATCGGAATAGTACACGGGTGATTGGAAAAACCGGGTATCATGGTAAATCAGGGTTAAACCCGTTAGCCGGAAAAACAGGTTAATCATGCTGTAATGCGTGATAACACGGTTAGTCGGAAAAATAAACACGGTCATAATGGTAATCGGAATAAACACGTGTGATTAGAATAAACACGGTTCCATAATAATCGGAATAAACGGTAGTCGGAATATAACCTGGTCAGTCAGAATAAACACGGTATCACTGGTAAGCGGAATAATAAACACGGTAGTCGGAAATAAACATCAGTAATTTTGATAAACCTGGTATCAGGTAATCGGAATAAAATGGTATCCTGGTAGTCTGAAGTAAAGACGGTATCATGGTAAATGTCAGAAAACACGGTTATCATGGTAATTTCTGCAATAAACGAGATTCAGAATAACACTAGTGGATTGAAATAACTGGTATATGGTAATCGGAAATACACACGTAATTAGATAAACGGTGTTTGGTTTTTATCTATCCGCTTAATCACTTTAGCTTACGGCCATTTTTTTTGTTCCCAAATAGTCGAGCCATTTTTATAGCTTGTCCATATTAACTTGTCTGTCTTTTCCTCAAAATTACAAGCCCAAGCTGTTGCTCATGGCCATAGATAATAGTTTTCTCAATCTTTTGCCTCTGACATTCCAGAGGTTGTAGTACGTCGATTCAGGCAGACCACTGTGCTTGGCCACGCCCTTTTTCTCTTTGTGTAAAGAGTATATGTCAATTAACTAATAAAGTGAGTAGATTTTGCTACAAAGATGTTTGTAGTTCACTCTATCTCCCGGCGCTGTTAAAAAGGTCTCTTCGTGCGTCTTGCACAGGCACAACCAGAGTCGGGGGAACTAGTGAGGATATTTATCTAACACACGGTATCATGGTATTCCGTGAGCAAAAACACGGTTGACTGATTAGAATACACACTGTCAATACGGTCCTAATCGAAATAAACACAGGTATCTAGAATAAACATGGTATCATGGTAATTGGAATAAACACGGGTAGTCAGGTGATAACCGTGTAATTTGAATAAACCTGGTATGCATGTAATCGGAATAAACCCACGGTATAGTGGTAACGGAATAAACACGGTAGTTTGGAATATAACACGGGTAGTTGGAATAGTAACACACTGTTAGTCGGAATAAGTATAATTAACCGTAGGAAACCACCGTATCGAATGTTAATACGTAAAACACGGTACGCTATGGATAATAAAATCAGAATCATACGGTAATCGGAATAAAACCGGTATAGTTAGGAATAAACAGGGTAACTGTTAATCGAATAAAAAACAAACTGGTAATTAGATATAAACAGGTCAGGTATCGATAAAATGAAGAATAACGGTATCTGGAATAAAACACAGGTAAGTATATCTGGAATACGGTGATCATGTAGTCGGAATTTAAAAAACGGTAATTAGAATAAATATTTATCATTGGTAATCAGAATAAACACGTAGTAAATTAGAATAGAACACGGTATCATGGGCATCTCGTAATAAACAGTAGTAATTAGAATAACATGGGTACTTCATGGTAATCGAGAATAAACAACGTTATCATGAGTAATCTGATATAAACAGCATGGGTACATGTAATCGGATAACACGGTATCATGGTAATCGATTAAATAAAAGGGCTAGTCGGAATAAAACCACGGTGATTAAATAAATATGGTATCAGTATGAATCAGAATAAAACACTGGGGTATATGGGTATATACGAATAAAAGTTCTGTAATCGGATAAAACTGACTGTAATCGATAACCGGTTAGGTAATCTGAATAAAAAGGGTAGTCGGAAGAAACGACGGTGATTAGATTAAACACAGTAATCGGGTTATTGGAATAAACAACGGTATCATGGTACATCGGTAATAAACCCGGTATTAGAATAACACGGTCATCATTGGTAATCGGAATAGAACACGAGATTAATTAAGATAATAAACGTAATAGACTCAATAAACACGTATGAGAATAAATCACTCGGTATCATGAGTCATCGAGGATATACACGGTAGTCGGAAATAAACACGTGTAAGTTGAATACTGTTATAGGTAACTGATACCGTATCAGTAATGATCATTAGTTCGGAATAAAGACACAGTATATGGTAATCGGATATAATAAAAGGTGTCGGAATAAATATATAAAGACGGTTTATTCAGATCAATCGGAGTAAATGCGGTTGGTAATGGGTTAATGAGAACAGTAAAACCGGTATCATGGTAACTCGAATAAACAGGGTAGTCGGAAAAAACACGGTGATAGATAAACCAATCATGGTTATTGGGGACTAAACCACTGGGTTATAATGGTAATCGGAAAAAACGGTATTAGAAGAACCCCACGGTCTCCTGGACTCGGCATAACCGTAATTAGAACAACACGGTATCATGGTAATCAGAATAAACACTGGTAAATTCGCTCACGGTAATTAGAATAAACACGGTATCATGGTAATCGGAATAAACACGGTAGTCGGAATAAACACAGTAATTTGAATAAACCTGGTATCATGGTAATCGGAATAAACATGGTATCATGGTAGTCGGAATAAAGACGGTATCATGGTAATCAGAATAAACACGGTATCATGGTAATCTGAATAAACAGGATAGTCAGAATAAACACAGTGATTAGAATAAACATGGTATCATGGTAATCGGAATAAACACGGTAATTAGAATAAACACGGTGTTAGGTTTTTATATACTCTGTATAATCACTTAGCCTAATAGCAGCCATTTTGTTTTTCGACGCCATTTTGTGTCCATATTACTTAGTCTGTTTTTCTCAAAATGTACCAAGCCCAAGCTGTTTCTCATGGCCATAGATAATACGTTATCTCAAGGTCTTTTGCCTCCTACATTCCAAGGTTTTAGTACGTCATCGGCAGACACTGTGTCTGGCCACGCCCCTTTTTCTCTTTGTGAAAACTCAATGTAATAACTAAATAAAGTGAGTTAGATTTTTGCTACAAAGATGTGTAGTTCAACTCTATCTCCCGGCGCTGTAAAAAGGTCTCTTAGTGCGTCTGACAGGCATCAATCAGAGTCCGGGGGACTAGTGAGGATATTTATTCTAACACACGGTATCATGGTAATCGGAAAAAACACGGTGATTAGAATAAACACTGTATCATGGTAATCGGAATAAACACGGTAATTAGAATAAACATGGTATCATGGTAATTGGAATAAACACGGTAGTCAGGATAAACACGGTAATTTGAATAAACCTGGTATCATGGTAATCGGAATAAACACGGTATCATGGTAATCGGAATAA
>CM033471.1:269101104-269197498 GCA_019447015.1 Hymenochirus boettgeri | reverse complement strand
TACTCGGAATAAACATCGGTATGTTGGAATAAAACACGGTAGTTGGAATAAAACACGGGGTTAGTCGGAATAAAAAACGGTGTCGAGAATAAAAACACGTAGTCGGAATAAAACCAGTTATCATGGTAAGCGGAATAAACGTGTATCATGGTAATCGGAAATAATAAACAGGGTAGTCGGCATAAACACGGTAATGAGAATAAAAACGGATATCATGGTAATTGCGGAATAATATCAACATTTCTTTTCTTTTTTGGTAATTAAGAATAAACACGGTTATCATGGTAATCGGAATAAACACGTCTCATGGAATCGGAATAATCACGGTAGTCGGAAAAATAAAAACGGTAATTAGAATATAATATGGTATCTTGTTAATCAGAATATAAACACGGTAAATAGAATAAACACTGGGTATCATGGGCATTCGGACTAAAACACAGGTAATTAGAATAAACATGGTATCATGGTAATAGGGAATAAACCGGTATATGTAATCTGAATAAACAGGGTATCATGTAATCGGAATCAACACGGGATCATGGAATCTGAATTAAAAAGGGTGTCGGAATTAAACACTGGTGATTAGAATAAATATGGTATCATGTAATCAGAATAAAACGGTATCATGGTAATCTGGAAGAAAAACGGGATCATGGTAATCGGATAAAACACTTGGTATCATGCGTAATCTGAATAAAAAGGGTAGTCGGATCTATAAACACTTGGGTGATAGAAAAAACAGTATTGGTTATTGGAATAAAACACGGTATCCTGGTAATCGGAATAGAAATAAACACGGTATTAGAATCCAACACTGGTATAATGGTTAATCGGACTATAAAACGATAATAGAATAAACCACTGTATCATGGGAATCAGAATTAACACGGTTAAGTAGAATAAACCAACGGGATCATGTAATCGGAATAAACACGGTAGTCGGAATAAACATCGGTAATTTGAATTAAACCTGGTATCATGTGTAATCGGAATAAACACTAGTTTATCATGTAATCGGAATAAACCTTGGTGTCGATAAAGACGGTATCATGATAATCTGGAATAAAGCGTAATTTTGGTTGGTTTTGGGTAATTAGAAATAAACACGGTATCATGGTAATTGATAACAGGGTAGTCGGAATAAACACGGTGATTTAGAATAAACACAGTATCATGGTTATTGGAATAAAACACGGTATTCATGGTTCATCGGAATCAACACGTGGGTGGTATAGAAAAAACACGGTTATCTGGTAATCGGAATAAACACGATATATTAGAATAAACACGGTATAATGGTAATCAGAATAAACACTTGGTAATTAGATTTAAATACAGTACCATGGTTAATTCGGAATATAATATCAACACAGGTGATTAGAAATAAACAGTATAATGGTACATCGTAATATAAGGGTAATAGAATTAAACACGGTTATATCATGGTTATGTACGGGAATAAACATGCGTATTCATGTTTATATGGAATATAAAACACAGTCTTCGGAATAAACACTGGTAATAGAGAAATTTTTTTTACAACATGGAAATCATAGTAAGCAGAATTAAAAGGGTTAGTCGAAATAAACATAGTTATCATGGTAATCGGAAGAATCCACAGTAGTCGAATAAAATGGTGATTAGGAATAAACACGGTATCATGGTAATCGGAATAAAACAGTATCATGGGCATCGGAATAACATTTTTTTATTTTTTTTTTTTTTTTTTGGTAATTAGGAATAAAACCGGTATATGGTAATCTGAATTAAACACAGTATTGTGCTCTAATCGGAATCTAAATAGCTGGTATGCATGGTATCGGATTTATAAACATGGTATCATGGTTAATCGGAATAAACACAGTAATCGGAATAAACACGGTAAAGGAATAAACATGGTAATAGAATAATAACACGGTGAAATGGTAATTGAATATTACGGTACACAGAATCAACACCAGATAATCGGACTAAAAGGTAATTTAGAGAATCCACGTAATACAATAACACACAGTCGTAAATGAGTAAAACACGTGTTTTAAATGGAAGTAAAACTGTATAACACGTAATGGAATATTAACATGGTATTGAATAACACTGGTAATTAGAATTACACGGGTAATCGAGGTAACGCGGTTTAGGTAATGGAGTAACGGGATAAATACACGGTTAATTGGAATAAACTGGTATTGGAATAAACACGTAATTAGAATAGTACACGGTATAATTGGAGTAAAACGCTGGTTATATGGAGGTAAACGGTATAAACACGTGGTAATTGGAAAACATGGTAGGTAATCGGAGTAGTAAACCCGGTAATCGGTAGTAAACACCGGAATGAGGATGGGTAACACTTTGGGTAATGTGAGTAACACTTGGTAATAGGGCATTGACTCTGGTCCCAAACTCCTTCGGGAAGCCCCCAAAACAAGAGGTTTAGGCTGGGTACAACCGGGGCTATTATTTGTCCTGAGCCTTGAATTTACCAACGGACCAGATCGTCAGTTCCTCCGATCGGCCCGCCCCACTGGTCAGACTGATCCATGGCACTAAGGGCGGTCGCCCGGAACGGGAAATTAGGTTGTGGTGTGCTACAGCCTAAATGAAGTTGATAACTTGCCTTCAAACAATCTGTCCTCTCTCCCACTACCCATCACCTCCAGGTGGTGCCATTGCAACCTCCTTACAAATCTAAACTGCAGTTTGTTTGTAGTTCCACGTTAGGACCACATGGACAGACGGCAAATACTGGAAAATAGGAAAGTGAACTATCGCCTTTTATTGACTTTTAGTTTAAAGGCTGGGATCCTTTGCATTGTGTTTAGGCAAATGGGACCGAAAAAACGTTGGTAATTAGGCTGAAAGAACGTCTTTGCCCCCATTGGCAGGAAAAAGACGGCTTGAGTCATGTGTTTGGCCGCACTTTCAGATTTAATAGGTCACAGAAATAAATATCATGAGCAGATGCCCACACAAGACAATTTAGTCAAGAAAGATTCTACACGTGGCTGGACTTAACAACATGCAGTGTAGGTTCTCTAGAGGATGTTTATGATTTTATGTAGAAACATATTCACCTCCTCATTATAGCCCATGATATGCACCACCACCCCCTTTCTATTTCCAGATTCTTCGGCTTGCTTTCATGGCCCTTTCCACATCTGACGTCACCAGGATTCATCTATTCTCAGGGGTATTGAGCCTCGTCCACTTCTCTACCCCCACAATCTCCTTATCAGAATCGTTGCCAGCAGCTATTCAATTTCCTTCTCTCTGTCTCTTTTCCCCATCTGGTTCGGCCCTGAGACACGCGTGCCTTCTCTATCCACCCAAGCTCCATGCTTCTCTAGGAGCGCAAGGAAATAGAGAAGTAGAACTGAGGACAGAGAGACTTTGTCCCATACTGATGGGGAAAAAGAAAGATCAGAATCCCGTCCACAATGGGATCCAATGTGGGATGATTGGCTTGAGGAAATTGTCCCGTAAGGTTTGCAGGAAGGTTGTTAAGGGAAGCTGCGAGTTATAAAAGTAAGTGGAATTTACACTCTTTTTGCCCGTTGAGCCCCCTAGACACTGAGGAGGTAATTTGATAATTGTATACAAAGCGCACACTTGGGTACACAGCGCGGTACATTTTTTTATAACAATACAGAGTATACAAACACGGGTGCGTAAAGTTGTGTATAGCATTATACAGAGAGATAAAAAATTAAAATTAATACAAATCAATAAGAACAGTAGATATTACTTATGTATAAATCGATTAGGCACGTGCAACAAGCCTAGACACATTAGGAAGAGATCCCGCCCCAACGTGCTACAATCTAGTGGGAGGGGGACAACAAATTTCGCAGGGGATATCAAAACTCAGTAGTGAATTAGAAGGGTGGACTAGTACCAGTCTAGGGTGGGAATGACTCGTTCCGTTTTGGATAGATTGCATCCAGGAAGAGCTAGAGAGCCAGACATTTAGAGATTTGGTGATTGAACTTTTCTGGGTTAGCTGGGGCGTGGTAGGGGACAAGTAAATGTGGGTATATCAGCATATAAGGGATACTTAAAACCAATAGATACTGATTTATTATGTCTCTACAGAGAGAAGAGATAGTGTAGAGTCGGAGAACAAGCAAGGGGTCCTAAATCCGAGCACTGAGGGACCCCCAAAATAAGCAGAACAGGAGAGGAGTCTAGTTAGCAACAGAAACAGAAGAAAGATCTGTTCATGATGAGCTTAAGGAATGTAACCACGCAGCAGCTTGAGGATTCGGAGCCCAGAGAATATTTTGGGGGGGTGGGGGGAATCTGTATAAGAGCGAGTGGTCCACAGTATCAAAGGAAGCCGAAGAGGTCAAGGAGAATGGAGGACAGAGAACTGTCCTTGCTTGGCAGAGCTTGTAGGTCTTGAGACTTGGCAGAGGGACGTTTCAGTAGAATGACCTGTCGGATCCTGAGTGTAAGTGGGTTCCAATAAGGTATTAGCATGGAGGTATTAGGAATTACCACGTGTAGAGACGAGACGGTCAGGAGTTTTGATTGTCAAACGGTACATTAGGGAGGACAGGGCGGTTTGAGTTGATAGACAGGGTAGGGTCCAGAGAGGGGTTTTAAGTAAGAGTGGGTGGGCATAGGCATGTTATTTAAAAGCAGAAGGAAAAATCACAGAGGGCTGGAGGAATTAAAAATGTGAGAAAGAGCGGGAAAGGATTTTAGCGCTGAGCTGAGTAGGAAGGAGGGCATGGGATCACGGGTTAAATTGTAATGCGGTGAGGACAAAGAGGAGATCGAAGACTTCAGAAGGGGGTCAGGGGTTGAAAGACCAGAAATGCAGGCGGGGGGGGCAGGGCCAGAAGAAGGCGAGGAGGTGCGCTGGGGCTGAGAGGTAGGAGAGGGGGAGAGCAGCGCGGGGAGGGAGAAGGAGGCGGCAAAAGGGGAGGGCGGGAAGGGAAGCGACCTTCCAATTTTTCGCATAAGCACCCCTAAAAACAAATTATAATATTCCCCTAAATTCCAAAACAAAACCAAAAAATAAAAACCAAAGCCGATCTCTACCCCAAAAGAAAAGTTAAATAAAAGGAACAAAAATCCACAAAACAAGCAAACCAACACTAAAAAGAATCAAAAAAGAAAAAAACTTTAAACAAAACTCTCAACACGCCCAATAAATCAATACGAAAAAAACCCCACAGAAAAAAAAAAAAATAAAAAACACAAAAAAAAATAAACCAAAACTAAAAGAGACACCATAAACAAAACAAAATAACCCAAAAACAATCTCAAACACACAACACTAATAACAAACGCCAAAAATAAAACAAGCCCAAACCAGAAAGTACCCCATTTCTCATCAGACAAACACGCTCAAACACCCCAAAAAACACAAAACATCCACACAACAAACAAAAACCATTCCACCCTAAAACTAACAAAAACAACAAAAACAACACGCAATTAACACACCACAAACCCAACACGCAAAAAACACAAAAAATTCCAGAAACAATCCTCCCTTTAAATAAAATGAAGTCCCCCCCCCCCCTTTTTCTCCCCCCACTACCCCGCCCCCCCCCCACTCCCCCCCACCCCCTTCCAAAAACAATACCTTATCACATGAGAGTGTCCAGTTGAGAGAAGGGATGCAAGAGATCGGTGAATGGGAAAAATAGGACGCACGTGGGTTATTTTTTATTGTTTATAAGTGTGAAAAGTAGGACGTGTTTTGCTGCGGAAAGAGAGGAATTAAGACACGCAACACATGGAGCTTGAAATGGTTATAAAGGTCCCGCCTGACTGCGTGACTTTTCCCCCTGGCCGCTCAGCTGCATTAGCCACTACGGGTAGGAAATGGTATCTGAATGAGCCAAGGCGGGGGTTAGAGGGGCGACGTTGTGAGTTGGTAGGGGTCAAAGAGTGCAAGTAGTGATAAGATAGAGTTAAAAAAATGTAGTAGTGAATCAGGGTTAGAGTCAGGCATGAGGGCAGCGAGGCTAGAAATGAGAGAGGGGGATAGAGACGGCATTTCTTGCTCGGGTGTGTGGGAACAAGGACAGTAGATGGGGAGTCAGTAGGAGAGGGGAGAGTGAGGTGGTAGAGAAAGTGATGAGATTGGATCAGAGAGTGGGAAGGGACGTTATAGCAAACTGAGAGGACAGAAATAGACGTTTTGAGTAAAGACCAAGTCCAGGATATAGAGTGACCATTCCTATAGGTGCTAGTGTTGGCCTAATGCGGAGGAGAGAAGGAGAAGATAGGTGGGGAAGCCGACAGGGCCAGGATTGTTTAGAGTCATTTCAATGTGGATCAGAGCACCACAGTGTGGAGATTTAAATGTCCTGGTTTTGAAGGGAAGTTTTAAAAGAAAGAAAAAACCTTGAACTCAGAATGATAGTTCGTTTCACAACAAGACAAAATGGACTCAACATTGACTGAGCCATTTAATCCCATTCAGACCCTTTGTATAACACTCTCTCCCCTTACCATTCTCGACTCCCTTTCACATCCAGTATTCCATCCCTTATCTGTTTACTGGTTTGTATATTGCATCATCACCCCAATGGCTTGTGTTATTGTATATCTTGTATATGGAAAGGTGTTATTGCCAGATGATGTAAGGATTTCGTGAAGAAGGAAGAAGAAAGCTAAGTCTTTAAGAAAAACTATGTTATTGTTTAGTATCACAGAGTTCACTACAAGCTGGGGTGCACACAGTACAGATTTCTGAAAGAGTGAAGACAGGATCTGCAAAATCCTAAATCCGTCTGCCATCTTTCACAAAGATTGCATACACACAGTCCCGGCATTCTCCCTATGAACATCAGGGGAGAAGCATCGGGGACTGTGTGTTTCCATTGCCGTGTTAGATCCTCATAGGGAGACTAGCGGGGCCATGGAAATTTTACGGTACTTTACTGAACGAGCGTGTCGGACCAACCCGATGGTTCGGGAAACAAAGATACACACACATAACGATTAAAGCCTGAAGCCCATCAGATAAGTTAATCTTTTATCATTGTATTTCCTATCTACACAGAGTATTCACTGGAGTCTCTGCAATAAATGGAGTAATGCACACTCACAGCGTAAGTATTACCAAAGAGGTCTCAGAGATATCAGTGTCGACTACGGACTGAGAAGAAGGGAATAGATAGCACTACGAACCTACAGTTTTAACTGTAACACTGATGGCCGATATTCTATGGGTCGTACTCGCAGTATTGGATACTTATCTTGGGTACTGTATTCAACCCGGCGTTCACTGTTAGCAGGATTCCTATGTTGCACTTAGTAGTGTATCCAGGTATTTCCAGGTTATTACTCCATCTTTAATAGCAGGAATCTATGGTATCCCATCGCGCACTGTGTTGGTTATAGCAGGGTTCGATGGTATATGACCTCGCATGTGTAATAGTATTATGGTTCTGTACTTCTCAGTCACGTTAGGGGTTCCTATGGTATCGTCACGAGAATTGTAAGAGAGGGATCATTGTTGGAAGGATTATCAGTCATGGTATTTATCGTGTATTCAATGAGATCATACTTGACTGAAATATTCAGAAAGTACATTCAAGTTAGTTGATCTAATGAATAATATCCTAGGTTACTCACCCCCATCCGGATAAGGGTTTCGATCTGTCAACCCTCCGCACGGTGATAGGGGTTTCAGGATGTCCTCATCACTGGTGTATAGTGGGTTTTTCCCTAATGCGTATCTTGTACTCCCTGCGTCACTGTGTGTATATACTTATTATTTGTGGTTATATTTCTACCTATGGGTATCTGTCACTCCTGCAGTCAGGTGTGTTATAGCAGGGTATTCCTATGGGTTGATCACCTTCTGCAGTCAGTGTGTGTATATAGCAGGGTATATCCCTATGGTATCTTCACTCACCTGCAGTCACTGTGTTTATATAGCAGGGTATATTCACCTATGTGGTATCTGTCACTCCCTGTGCAGTCACTGTGGGTATATTACAGGGTATATTCCCTATGGGTATGCTTGAAGGTTCTCATCATCAGGCGTCCACGTGGTATATAGCTGGGTATTCATATCCGGCTTGAAAGGTATTCTTTGAAACTCATCTCCTCATTGCAGTCCACGTTGTATCTATATGGTATATTCAGGGTATCAGCTATCCCTGCATCGGTTAAGAGGGTATTTCTAGGGTACTCTCCTGCCGTCACTGTTATGATAGTTGGGTTATTCCACTATGAAGTATCTGTCACTCCCTGCAGTTCACGTGGTATGTACAACGGATATCCCAGGGTGATCTGTCACTCCCGCAGGTCACATGTGTGTATATAGCAGGTCGATGGGTATTATCATCCAGTCTTGGTATGCGGGTTTATACTGTCACTCCCTGCCAGTCACTGGAGTTATATAGCAGGGTATATTTCCCTAGGGTGTATCGTCACTCCCTGCAGGTCAGATGTGTATAAACGGTGTATATCCTATGGTATCTGTTCCTCCCTGCAGTACGTGTGTTTTAATTATAGCAGGGATATTCCCTATGGGTTATCTGTCACTCCCGCAGCATGGGTATATAACAGGGTATATTCCCTATGGGTATCTGTCACTCCCTGCAAGTCACTGTGTTGTATTATAGCAGGGTAATTCCATTGGATTGTCATCCTGCGTCACGGAATGTATCCCATGTACAGTCCCTGCAGTCGTGTGTATATAACGGGTATATTCCCTGCGGCGTAGTATGTCACTCCCTGCCAGTCACGTGGTATTATAGCGGGTATATTCCATATGGGTTCTGTCCTCCTCTATCCTGAATGGGTATTCAGATGTATTCTGACCCCAGTCAGTGTTCATGGGTTATATCCCTATGAGTACTGCACTTCCCTGCATCACTGTGTATTAGCAGGGTATATCTAATGGGTATCTGTCAAATCCTGATCCAGCCACCTGCTGTATAATAGCGGGAGTATATACCCTATGGGTATCTGTCACTCCCTGCAGTCACTGTGTATATAGCAGGGTATATTACCTATGGGTATATCGTCACTCCCTGCAGTCACACTTGTGTGTATTATAGCAGGGTATATTCCCTATGGGTATCTGTTCACTCCCTGCCGTCCACTGTGTGGTAATATAGCAGGTAAGTCCTATGGGTATCGCAAATCCCTTGAAGTCACTGTCGTATATAGAGAGGTATATTCCCTATGGGTATCTAGTCACTCCCTGCAAGTCAACTGTGTATATAGACAGGGTATATTCCCTAGGGCTATCAGTAACTCCCTGCAAGTAACGTGTGTATATAGCGAGGGATTATTCCTATGGGTATCTGTCACTCCCTGCAGTCACTGTGTGTATATAGCAGGGTTTATTCACTATGGGTAGCATGTCACTCCCTGCAGTCACGTGTGATATGCAGGGTATACTTTCCTATGGTACTGTCATCTAGCAGTCACTGTGTGTAATTTAGCAGGTGGTATTTCTCCATAGGGTACTGTAACATCCCTGCAGTCACGTGTGGTATATAGAGGATATATTCCATGGGTATCAGTAATCCACGGTATCTAGGGTGTTCAGGTTCAAACTCTGGTCACGGTGGGTATATAGGAGGATATATTCCCTATGGGTAGTCTTCACCCACTGCAGCATTTGTGTAGATAGGAGGTTATATATTCCCTTATGGGTTATCAGTCCTCCCTGCAGTCACTGTGGATATAGCTAGGTATATATCCATGGGGTATCAGCAGTCAATGTGTTATATAGCAGGGTATTTCCCTATGAGTATCGTGACACATGCAACGGCTGGGTATATAGCAGGGGTTATTCCCTATGGTATCAGTAACTCATGCAAGTCACTGTGATATATAGCAGGGGATAATTCCCTATGGGGATCATGTCACTTCCCTGCAGACAGTGGTATATAGGCAGGATATATTCCCTAGGGGTAATCGTAAATCCCGCGGTCCTGTGTAGATAGCAGGGTATATATCCATGGCGTATCGTCAGCACTGCATGACTGGTGATACGCAGGGTATTTCACTATGGTATTGAACTCCCTGCAGTCACTGTGTGTATATAGCAGGGTATACTTCCCTATGTGATCTGTCACTCCCTGCAGTACTGTTGTGTATAGCAGGTATATCCCTATGGGTATCTTCACTCCCTGCAGTCATGTGTTGTTTAGCAGGGTATATTCCCTATGGTATCATGTCACTCCCTGCAGTCACTGTGTTGTATTAGCAGGGTATATTCCCTATGGGTATCTGTCACTCCCATGCAGTCATCTGTGTGTATATAGCCGGGATTTATTCCCTATGGGTATCTTGTGTCATTCGCCGGTCAGGATATCGTATCAATAATAATGGATGATGTATTAATATCAGATACTCAAGGTCGGATCTATGAATACTACATCCCTATTGGTTATCTGCACTCCCTGCCAGGTCACGTGTGTGATATAGAGGTGGTATATCCTATGGGTATCTGTCACTCCCTGCAGTCACGGTGTGTATTATGAGACGGTATACTTCCCTATGGGATTCTTCACTCCCTGGCAGTCATGTGTTATTAGCAGGGTATATATTCCATATGGGTATCTGATCACTCCCGGCAGTAACTGTGTGGGTTATAGCAGGTTATAGTCCCTATGGGTATTGGAGGTTTATCATCAGCGGTATCGTTGTATCATAGATCAAGGACTTGAATGTAGTTGAACTAATAAGACACTTCAAGGTGATTAATACTCCCCTATGGGTATCTGTATCCATGCAGGTCACTGTGTATATATGCGTGTTATTACTATGGGTATCTGGTCCTCCCTGCAGTCACTGGGTGTATATAGAGCAGGATAGCCCTATGGGGTACTCTGTCACTCCTTGCGTCACTGTGTGTATATACACGGTATATTCCCTATGGGTATCTATCATCCTGCAGTCACTGTGTGTGTATAGCAGGGTATTGATTCCTATGGGTATCTTCACTCCTGCAGCACTGTGTTAATATGAGTTGGTAGGTATTCCCTAGAGTATCTGTCACACCCGCTCACTGTGTGTAATAACGGTACTATCGTCACTTCGTCACGTATAGAGGGTATTTTCTATGTCTGTCACTCTCCTGCAGTCAGTGTATATAAGGGTATATTCCTATGGGTCATCTGTCACTCCTGCAGTCACTGTGTTGTATATAGCAGGGTTATATTTACCTTATGGGTATCTGTCACTCCTGCAGTCACTGTGTATATAGTTGGGTTTCCTTGGATCGTCACTCCTCGCATGGGTAAGTATATTCCCTATGGGTCACGTCCACTCTGCAGTCCATGTGTATATAGCAGGGCTCTCTTTCCCTATGGGTATTTCACTCCCTGCAGGCCTAGTGGTGTAGTTAACAGGGTATATTCCCTATGGGATAAAATTCGTATATCCTGCAGTTTATTCTGGTGATGAATATTAGTAAATGGGATTTTCCTATTAATATTGTACAATCCTGCGTATTTTATAGAGTTTAGATCTCTATTATGAGTATGTCTCTACAATGTGTATTAAGGGTTATTCCTATGGCGATCTGTCACTCCACTGCACGTCACCTGTGTATATAGCAGGGTATATTCCCTATGGGTATCTGTCATCCCTTGCAGTCACTGTGTGTATATAGCAGGGGTAATTCCCTATGGGTAATCTGTCATCCCTGCAGTCACTTGTGTATAAGGTATTAGTAGTCAACGAGTGTGTTTGCAGGGTATCCCTATGGTATCTGTCACTCCCCTGCAAGTCACGTGTATATAGACAGGTATATTCCCTATGGCTGTATCTGTCACTCCCTGCAGATCAACTGGTGATATAGAGTTTGGTATATTCCCTATGGGATGCGTCCATCTCCTCAGTCACTTGTTGTATTAGCAGGGTATATTCCTATGGGTATCTGTCACTCCCTGCACGTCACTGTGTGTATATAGCCGGGTATATTCCCTATGGGTATCTGTCACTCCCTGCAGTCACCGTGGGTGTATATACAGGGTATATCCACTATGGGGGTATGCTATCCACTCCCTGCAGTCACTGTGTGTGTATAAGCGGGTATATTCCCATAGGTGTATCTGTCAACTCCCTGCAGTCACTGTGTTGTATATAGCAGGGAATTCCCTAGGTATACCCTGCCCTTATTCGGGATATCCAGGATCATCCCTGCAGTACTGGTGTGGATATAGCAGGGTTTATTCCCTATGGGTGCTTGTGGAAGGTTCTCATTCATCCAGGTCATGGTATTATCTGTTGTATCATTTAGAGCAACTGGATTGGAAATTGTAGTTCTTGAAAACACTACATCAAGAACTACATTTCAAGTCCAGTTGATCTAATTGAATACAACAGATATCCCAGTAGGAGTATCTGTCCACTCCCTGCAGTCACTGTGTAATAGTTGGGTTTATTCCCATGAGTCTCTGTCACTCCGTACTGTGTCTGATTCATGGATAGCATCCTCAAGTCATGTTGTGTATATACAGGTTTATTCCCTATGGGATCTTCCACCCTCACGGTGTGTTCTCAGGGACCCTAGGACTCATCCTGGACGTGTGATATAGCAGGGTATATTCCCTATGGGTACTCGTTCACTGCACTGCAGTCAAATGTGTGTTACCTAAGGGTATATGCCTCTATGGGTATCTAGTCACGCCATGCAGGCACTGTGTGTAGTATACGCAGGTCTATCCCTATGGGTATCTTTTGTCTCCCTGCAGGCACTGGTGTATATAACGGTATATTCCCTAGGGTATCTGTCACTCCTGCCAGTCAAGTGTGTATATGGTGGATATTAGCAGGGTATCGTACTCCCTGCATGAGTGTGTAAAGGTTATGCCTATGTCTCACTCATGCAGCACTGGGATATAGAGGGTTATTCCCTATGGTATCTGGTCACTCCCTGCAGTCACTGTGTATATAGTATGGCCTGTACGTATCTCGCACTGGTGTAAATAGTAGTTCCTGGTATCTGTCACTCCTGCAGTCACTGGTTATATGCGGGTATTTTTATTCCTATGGGTATCTGTCACTGCCTGCAGTCATGAGTTGTATATAGCAGGGTATATTCGCTATGGGTATTGTCACGCCTTTTGCAGTCACTGGTTATAGTTGTGGTTTATCCCTTATGAGTGATTCATGTCACTCCTGCAGTCACTGTGTATATGAGGGCCCAGATAGTGTCACCTGCACATGTGAATACGTTCCTATGGGTAGCTTGTCACTCCTGCAGCCAGTTGGTATAATAGCAGGGTATCATTCCTAGGGGTATCGTCATCCCTGCAGGTTCACGTGTGATATATAGCAGGGTATATTCCCTATGGGTATACTGTCACTGCCCTGCAGCTACTGGTGTTATATAGCAGGGTAATCCTACTGGGATCTGTCCATCCATGAAGTCACTGTGTGTATATAGCAGGTGTTTATCCCTATGGGTATCTGTCACTCCATCATGTAATCAGTGGTTGATCATATGGTATCGTACTCCTGCAGTGGTCTATATACAGCGTTCTATGGGTATCTGTCACTCCTGCAATCATGTGTACTATAAGCAGGGTCTATCCCTGATGGGGTATTGTCAACTCCCTGCAGTCACTGTGTTTATATGCAGGGTGTATCCCTATGGGATCTAGTGACTCCCTGGCAGTCACTGTGGTGTATATGCAGGGATATCCCTATGGGTATCTGTCACTCCCTGCAGTCACTGTGGGTATATAGCAGGATATTCCATATGGGTATCAGTAACTCCCTTGCAGTCACTGTGTGTATTCTTAGGAGGAATATTCCTATGGGAGTACAGTCAACTCCCTGCAGTCACTGTGTGTAAGCAGGGTATAGTCCCTGATGTGGTCTATCAGTAATCCGCAGTCACTGTGATGTGATATGAGGAGATTATTCCCTATGGGTATCTGTCACTCCTCTGCAGTCATTGTTGTATATAGCGGGTTTATGTCCTATGGGTATCTGTCAACTCCTGCAGTCACTGTGTTAGTAGCTGGGTAATTATCCATGGGTTATCAGCGTCACCTGGTATATAGCAGGTATTTCCCTATGAGATCTGTTACTCCTGCAGTCACTGTGGATAGCTAGCAGGGTATATCCTTATGGGTGTCAGGACTCCCTGCCAGTCACTGTGTGTATATAGCAGGGTATATTCCTATGGGTATCGTTCACTCCCTCAGTCACTGTTATTATAGGAGGAATATTCTCCTATGGGTATCAGTAATCCCTGCAGTCCATTGTGTATATAGCAGGGTATATATCATGGGTATCAGCAGTCACGATGTGGTGTTATATACAGGGATTTTCCTTGAGTATCTGTGACTCCTGCAGTCACTGTGTGCATATAGACAGGGGTATATTCCTATGGATATCTGTCACTCCCTGCAGCATATATTATAGCAGGTATTATCTCTATGGGATTCGTCACTCCCTGCAGTCACGTGTATATAGCAGTGTTTATTCCCCTTATGGGGTATCAGAAATCCCTGCAGTACTGTGTATATGCAGTTGGTATATTTCCTATAGGTGATCTAAACTCCCTGCAGTCATTGATGTGTATATAGACAGTTGGTTTATTACCCTTGGGTATCTGACACTCCTTGCATGTCCATTGGTATATAGCAGGGGTATATTCCATATGGTATCGTCACTCCATGAGTCCACTGTGGTATATAGCAGTGTGTATATTTCCCTATGGGTATCTGTCACTCCTTCAGTCACGTGTACTAGAGCAGGGTTGTATTCCTATGGGTATCAGTAACTCCCTGGTCATTGTGTGTATATAGCAGGATTTGCATCCCTATGGGTATCTGTCACTCCATGCAGTCACTGTTGTATAGCAGAAGGGTATATTCCCAATATGGGTATCTGTCACATCCCTGCAGTCACTGTTGTATATAGCAGGATCTTGATTCCTATGGGGTATCAGAACTCCTGCAGTCATTGTGTGTATATTAGCAGTTTGCCGTTGGGTTGTTATTCCTATAGGGGTATCTGTCACTCCCTGCATCACTGTGTGTATATAGCAGGGTATATCCTATGGGTATCAGTCACTCTCCTGCAGTCACTGTGTATATATAGCAGGGTATATTCCCTATGGTATCTGTCACTCCCTGACAGTCACTGTGTGTATATGCAGGGTTTATTCCTATTGGGATCTTCAGCACCGGCAGTACTGTGATATAACGTATATGTCCTATGGGGTTATTGTTATCTCCTGCAGTGCACGTGTATATAGCAGGGTATATTCCCGTGGGTATCTGTACTCCCTTCAGTAACTGTGTTTTATATATAGCAGGGGATATTCCTGATGGGTATCAGCATCCTGCAGTCACGGGTGTTAGCAGGGTATATCCCTATGGGTATCAGTAACTCCCCTGCAGTCACTGTGTGTTCTATGGAGGATTATTATTCCCTATGGATCTGTTGGCACATCCCTGCAGTCATGTGTGTATATATAGGCAGTGTTTATTCCCTATGGGTATCTGTCACATCCGCGCACTTTGGGATTATATGCTGGGTATATCTATCAATGGTTATCCAGCAGTCATGTGTGTAATAGTAGTCGGTTTTAAACAAAATTTTCCTATTGAGTATGGTTACTCCTGCGTCACTGTGTGTAAATAGAGTGGTATATTCCTATGATGGCTATCAGTAACTACCAGCAGTCAATGGGTGTATATAGCAGGGTTATCCTATGGGTATCAGTCACGTCTGCAGTCACTGTGTATATAGGAGGATATCTTCCCTAATGGGAGCATGTAACATAATGCAGTCATGTGATATTAGCAGGGTATTTATCCATGAGGTACAGCAGTCACTGTGTGTATATAGCAGGGTATTTTCCCTATGAGTATCTGTGATCCTGCAGTCACTGGGGTATTATAGAAGGGTAGTATTCTCATCGGGAGATCTGTCCCTCATGAGTCACTAATATTTGCAGGGAGTATATTCCCCTATGGGTAGATGTCATATCCATGCAGTCACTGTGTAGATAACGGTATATTCCCTAGGGATTGTTAATCCATGATTCACTGGTTATAGCAGGGTATATTCCCTATGGGTATGTCACTCCCTCAGTCACGTGTATATATAGAGGGTATATTCCCTATGGGGATCTTCACTCTGCAGTCACGGGGTGTATTAGAGGGTTTCCTTATGGAATTGTCCTCCCTGCAGTCACTGTGTATATAAAAGGTTATTCCTATGGGTATATGTTCACTCCATGCAGTCAACTGTGTATATAGCAGGGATTATCCTATGGGTTATCGTCCCGCCTGCGTTACTTGTGTAATAACGGTATTATTCCTATGGGTATCAGTCACTGCCAGCAGTTACGGTGGGCTAATTACGGTATAGTCCCTAGCGTATCGTTACCCCTGCAGTCACTGGTAATAGAAGGGGTATATGTCCTACACGGTAATTAGAATAAACACGGTATCATGGTAATCGGAATAAACATGGTAATTAGAATAAACACGGTATCATGGTAATCGGAATAAACACGGTATCATGGTAATCGGAATAATCACGGTAGTCGGAATAAAAACGGTAATTAGAATAAATATGGTATCATTGTAATCAGAATAAACACGGTAATTAGAATAAACACGGTATCATGGCATTCGGAATAAACACAGTAATTAGAATAAACATGGTATCATGGTAATCGGAATAAACACGGTATCATGGTAATCTGAATAAACAGGGTATCATGGTAATCGGAATAAACACGGTATCATGGTAATCTGAATAAGGGAGTGACAGATACCCATAGGGAATATCAACCTGCTATATACACAACAGTGACTGAGGGAGTGACAGCTACCCATAGGGAATATACCGTATATACACACAGATGATGCAGGGGAGAGGACAGAACCCCATAGGGAAATACCCTGCTATATACACAAGTGGACTGCAGGGCAGTGACAGATACCATAGGGAATATACTTTATATACACACAGTGACTGCAGGATTGTGAGTGAAGCTACCCATAGGAAATACCCTGCCTATATTACACACAGTGGACTGCAGGGAGATAGATTACCCAAGGGATATACCCTGCCCTATACACACACAGTGACTGCAGGGAGGTAGATACCCATAGGGAATATTACCCTGCCTATATACACACAGTGACTGCAGGGACGTGACAGATACCCAGAGGGAATATACCGTATTCATTACACACGTGATGCAGGGGTGACAGTACTCATAGGGAATTAAAACCCAACTATATACACAGTGACTGCAGTGGTGACAGATACCCATAGGGGTATTGTTGTATTCAATTAGATCAACTGGCCTTGAAATGTAGTTTCTGGAATTGTTTTTCATGAATACATTTCAAGTCCAGTTGATCTAATGAATACAAAACAGATATTACCTGACCCTGGATGAATGAGATGAGCCTTCAACAAGGCAGACCATATAGGGAAAAACCGTGCTATATACACAACAGTGGACTGCAGGGAGTGACAGATACCCATAGGGAAATATACCCTATATATAAACACAGTGACTGCAGGGAGGGAGAGTGACCAGATTACCCATAGGGAAATATACCTGCCTATTACACACAGTGACGGCAGGGAGTGATAGAGACCCATAGGGAATATAACCATGCTATACAACACAGTGACTGCAGGGAAGGGACAGATACCCATTAGGGGAATTTACCCTGCCTATATACACACAGTGATAGGGAGAGTGACAGATAGGACCAGATACCCATAGGGCATATATACCCTGTAATACACACAGTTGACTGCAGGGAGGGACAGATAACCCATAGTGGAATATACCTTGCTTATTACCACACAGTGACTGCCGGGAGGAACGATACCCATAGGGATTACCCTGCTATATATAAACACACAGTGATTGCAGGGAGTGACCGAGACGCATAGGGGATAAACCCCTGCCCTCATACCAGTGAATTAGGAGTGACAGATACCAATAGGGAATATACCCGTACTACACACAGTGACTGCAGGGAGTGACAGATACCCATAGGGATATACCCTGCCTATATACACACAGGACGGCAGGGAGTGACAGAACCAATAGGGAATATACCAGGCTATAACAACAGTGAATGAGGGAGTGACGGATACCCATAGGGAATATACCCTGATATACACAGTGGTGCAGGGAGTGAACAGATACCATAGGATATACCCTGCTAGATACACAGTGACGCAGGGAGATGACAGAACTCATAGGGAATAAACCCAACTATATACACAGCGGACTTTGAGGGGTGACAGATACCCATAGGGAATATACCCTGCTATATAAACTCAGTGACTGCAGGGTATGACAGATTACCCATAGGGAATTAAACCCGACTATATACAACAGTGACTGCAGGGGAGTGACAGATACCCATAGGGAATATACCGTTATACACCACAAGGGACTGCAGGAGTGAACCAGCTTACTCAAGGGAATAAACCAACTACTATACACAGTGACTGCAGGGAGGGAGGTAGTGACAGATACCCTAGGGAATAACCCTGCTATATACACACAGTGGACGCAGGAGGTAGTGACAGCTACCCATAGGGAAATATACCGTATCTACACACAGTGACTGCAGGGAGTAGTGACAGATACCAATGGGAACCCTCCATAACCAGACCCTATCAATACACCAGTTGACTGCAGGGTAGGGACAGATACCAATAGGGAATATACCGTTATATACACACAGTGACTGCAGGGAAGTGGATCAGATACCCATAGGGAAATATACCCTGCTATATACACACAGTGACTGCAGGGAGTGATGCTAGATACCCATAGGGAATGATACTGTAGACACACACAGTGACATGCAGGGAGTGATAGGTACCCATAGGGAATAATATACCCTGCTTATATACACAAAGTGACGTGCGGGCAGTGACAGATTACCCATAGGGAATATACCCGTTATATACACACAGTGACTGCAGTGGAGGACAGATATCATAGGGAATAAACCAACGATATACACAGTGACTGCAGGCCCGCAAGTGACAGGATACCCATTAGGGGATCTGTGTATTCAATTAGATCAAATGGACTTGGAAATGTAGTTCTTGAGTAGTTTTCAAGAAACTACATTTCAAAGTCCAGTGATCTAATTCGAATACAACAGATATACCATGACCTGGATGCTGAGAAACCTTTCACAAAAGCATCCCATAGGAATAAACCCCTGCTAGTACACCACAGTGACTGCAGGGAGTGACCGATACCCATAGGGAATAGACCCGCTAATATAAACACAGTGACGGCAGGGCGTGACAGATACCCATAGGGAATATACCCTGCTATATACACACAGTGACTGCAGGGGTGATAAGTACCCATAGGGGAATATACCATGCTTATCACAAACCGTAGGGATCAGGGAGAGAGAGAGTGACAGAACCCATAGGGAATATACCCTGATATTAACCAGTGACGCAGGGAGTGAAGTGACAGATACCCATACGGGGAATTATACCCGCTATTATACACACAGTGACTGCAGGGAGTGAAAGTACCACTAGGAATATTACCCTGCTATATACACACAGTACCTGCAGGGAAGTGACAATATACCCATAGGGACTATACCCTGCTATATACACACAGTGACTGCAGGGAGGTGACAGATACCCATAGGGAATAGACCCTGCCTAATTATTAGTGGACTGCAGGGAGTGACAGATATCCAGAGGGAATATACCATTGGTATACACAACGTGACTGCAGAGCACAGATATCATAGGGAAAATACCCTGCCTATATACAACAGTGACTGCTGATACCCCCACGATAATATGACCCCTGCTATTTTATACAAAGTGACTGCAGGGAGTTATGATACCATAGGGAAATATCCTCCTATATACACAGTGACTGCAGGGAGTGAACTGATACCAATAGGGAATCTACCCTGCTATATACACACAGGCTGCAGGGAGTTTACTGAACCCATAGGGAATTTAACCCTGCCTCTATTCCACACGTGACTGCAGGGAGAACGATACTAATTAGGGAAAAATACCCTGCTATATATCACAACAGTGACTGCTGAACCCCTGGATAATATACCCAGCTATATACACAGTTGAATGCAGGGATTGGACAGATAACCCATAGGGGAATAAACCCTGCTAGATACACACCAGACTGCAGGGAGTGACAGATACCCATAGGGAAATATTCCCATATATACACACCAGTGCAGGCAGGGAGTTACTGATACCCATAGGGAATAACCTGCTATACCACAGTAGTGATGAAGGGAAGTGACTGAACCCATGGTAATTATATCCTCCTATATACACACAGTGACTGCAGGGAGTTTACTGATCCCATAGGGAATATACCCTGCTAATACCAACGTGACTGCAGGGTAGTGACAAGCTACCAATAGGGACTATACCTGCTATATACACCACAGGACTGCAGGGAGTCACTGATTACCCATAGGGAATAAACCCTGCCTATATACACACAGTGACTGCAGTGAGTGGACAGAGTACCCATAGGGATAACTTTACCCGTCGCATCTTATTATACACAGGATTGCAGGGAGGACAGATACCCTAGGGAATTGATGTACCCTGCTATATATACACAGTGATGCAGTGCAGCTGACGCTACCCATAGGGATAAACCCTTGCTATATTACACAGTGACTCAGGGGGAGTGACAGATCCATAGGGAAATACCCTGCTATATACACACAGTGACTGCAGGGCGAGTGACAGGATACCCTAGGGAAATATACCCTGCTATAGACACCACAGTGACTGCAGGGAGTGAAAGACTACCCATTATGGAAAAATACCTGCTATATACACAGTGACTGCGGGAGTGACAGATACACATAGGGAATATACCCTGTGATATAACAGTGGCTGCAGGGAGTGACAGATACCCATAGGGAGAATATACCCTACCTAATACACGTGAGCAGGGAGTGACAGATACTCATAGGGAATAAAACCAACTATATAACACAGTGACTGAGAAGAAGTGACAGATACCCATAGGGAAATACCTGCCTATATAAACTCAGGGACCGGCAGGAGTGACAGAACCATAGGGAATAAACCCTGCTCATACACAGTGGACTGCAGGGAGTGACAGATATACCCAAGGGAATAACCGCATTACAAACAGTGGACCTGCAGGGGGATGGGACAGATACTTCATTGGGAATAAACCCAACTATATACACAGTGACTTGCAGGGAGGACAGTATACCCATAGGGAATTATACCCTGCTATATACACACAGTGACTGCAGGGAGTGACAGTATACCATAGGGCATTATTTACCGTTATATACAACACAGCTGAATGCCAGGGAGGAAAGAACCAATCAGGGAAAGACCTCGCTATATACCACACGTGACTGCAGGGAGAACAGGACAGATACCCATAGGGAAATATAACGTATATAAAAACAGTGACTGCAGGGAGGGACAGATACCCATAGGGGATATACCCTGCTATATAAACAACAGTGACGCCGGGAGTGATAGATACCTAGGGAATATACCCTGCTATACACAACAGTGACTGAGGGAGTGAGTGATAGATCTCCCATAGGGAATATACCTGCATATACACACAGTACTGCAGGGACGTGACAGGTACCCATAGGGAAATAGACCGTTAAACACACAGGTGAACTGCAGGGAGTAGATTCAAGGACAGATACTCATGGGAATTAAACCCAATATATACACAGTAATGCAGGGAGTGGACAGATACCCACATAGGGATATCTGTTGTATTCAATTAGATCAACTGGACTTGAATGTAGTTCTTGAAGTAGTTTCAAGAACTACATTCAAGCCAGTGTGATCTCCTTGAATACAAACAGATATACCTATGACCTGGATGAATGAGAACCTTCACAAGCATACCCATAGGGAATAAACCTGCTAATACACACAGTGAATGGGGAGTGACAGATACCCATAGGGAAGTACCCTGCTATATAAACACAGTGACGCAGGGAGTAGAGTGACAGAGACCATGGGAATATACCCTGCTAATACACACGTGACGCAGGAGTGATAGATTACCCATAGGGAAATACCCTGCTCTCACACAAAGTGACCTGAAGGAGTGACAGATACCATAGGGAAGATACCCTGCTATATACACACAGTGAGTGCTGCAGGGAGGAGTGAACAGGATACCCTAGGGAATATACCCTGCTATATCCACCACAGTGACTGCAGGGAGTGACAGATACCAATAGGGAATATTTACCATGCTATATAACAGTGACTGCAGGGAGTGGACGATACCCATAGGGAATATACCCTGTTCTGTTATAGAACAGTGATGCAGGAGGAAGATACCCATAGAGGAAATATCTGGATCCAATACACAGTGTACTTACTTGTAATAGGATGTTGTAGTACCCACTTTTCTACTTCCCCTTTCTTCTGGTTAGATCCCCTGTAAGTCGAACACAGGATTTATATCCCTGATGCTGACCGTCATTTGAGTTGTTTGGAGGAATGAAATGATAAACTGACGGCTGCTGTGAGGTCCCCGTGCTACTTAGAATCATTCTTTTTGCAGGTAATATCGCAGAGACTACATTTGTGAATATATATGAAAACTCCCTGTGTCGGATAGGAAATACAATGATTAACGAGATCACTTATTCGAGGGCTATCAGGGCTTTATCGTTAGGTGTATCTCGTTTCCAGAACCATCGGGTTGGGCAGAACGCTCTTCAGGAAAGGACCGCCGAGAAAATTCCATGGCCGCGCTAGTCTCCCTATAGAGGGTCTAACACGGCCAATGGAAAACACACAGTCCCGAGCTGTTCGTCCCAATGATGTTCATAGGGAGAATGCTCGGGACTGGTGGTATGCAAGCTCTTTGAAAGGACGGCAGACAGGATTTAGGAGGTTGCAGATCCTGTCTATCATCTTTCAGGAAATGATGTACTGTGTGCACCCAGCTTTGTGAACTATGTGATACTAAAACTAACAATAGTTTTCTTAATCGATTAGCTTTCTTCTCTTCAGATTCCTTACATCATCTGGCAACTAACAAACTTTTCCAAGAAGAAGATAACAAGAACACAAAGTCCCATTGGGGGTGATGATAGCAATATAAACAACACAGTAAAAGTAAGGGATGGATATAACTGGAATGTGAAAGGGGAGAAGAAATTGGTAAGGGGAGAGAGAGTGGATTCTAAAGGGTCTGAAGGGAATTTAAAAATGCTCAAGTCAATGTTGAGTCCACGTTTGTCTTGTGTTGAACAGAACATATCATTTCTGGAGTGAGTTCAAAGGGTTTTCTGTCTTTAAAAACATCCTTCAAAACCAGGACGCATTAAATTCCAACTGTGTGCCGTAACATTGGTGACTCTAAGCAATCCTGGCCAGGTCGGCTTCCCCACCTATCTCTCCTTCTCCCCCAGCGTGACCAACACTAGCACCATAAGGAGGGTCAACTTCCTGGACTTGGTCTTTACTAAAACTCTTTCTGTCTTCAGTTTGCTAGTAACTCCTTCCCAATCTTGATCATAAATCGAATCACTTTCTCTACAGCATAGCTCCCCTGTCCTCTGACTCTCCATTCTTACTGTCCTTGTCCCAACACCCGAGCAATAGAAAATATTGCCGTTCTCATCCTCCTTCTCTCAGTTCTAGCTCGAGTTCTGCCATCATGGTCTGACTCTAACCCTGATCACTAATACATTTTTATAACTCACTTATCACCTTACTATGTACTCCGCCCCCTACAAACTCAAAAACGTGCCCACGCTAACCCCCAGTCCTGGCTCAAGTCATGATACCAAGTGCCTACGCCGCGTGATAAGGCAGCTGAGCGGCAGGGAAAAGTCACGCAGTCAGGCGGACCTTCCTTTAACCATTCAAGCTCATGTTGTCGTGTCCGTAAATTCTCGTTTCAAGCAGCCAAAACACTCCTCTTTTATCACACTTATAAACAATAAGAAAAATAACCCACTGGCTATGTCCCTATTCACCGATCTCTTTGCAGCCTTCTCTACGACATCTTCATTCATAACGCTCCTCAGAATTTTGCCGATACTGTATAAATAAAAATAGATGATATCCGCACTCTAATCCTCTTCGCCCCAGCGCAAACTCTCGCCCTTCTTCTGCATGCCCCACGCCCACTGCAGTTCTGGAATCTTTCTACCCTGACACCCGATGTATGAAGTACTTCGATCTCCTATTGTACTCACCGCTTACAATGTGAAACCGTGATCCAATGCCCTCCTTCCTACCAGACTCAGCGCTTAAAATCCTTTTCCCTTGCTCGTTCTCACATGTTTTAATTCATACTGACCTCTGGGATTTTCCTGTGACTTTTAAACATGCATATGCCAAACCATTCGTAAAAAACCCTCTCTGACCCTACCTGTTCTATCAAAAACCAACTGTCTCTACTTTTAACGTTGGCCTAAAAAACCTCCTTGGGGACCGTTCTCGGTCTCTACACGTATTACTAAATACCTCCATGCTTAATAAACTTAGTTGGACACATGACAATCAGGATTTCTCGACAAGTCATTCGACTGAAACGTTCCCTCTGGCAAAGTCTTCAAATGACCTAAAAGCTGCAAGCCAAAGGACAGTTCTCGGTCCTCATTCTCCTTGAACTATCAGGCTTCCTTTGAGTACTGTGGACCACTATCTTCTTATTACAGGGGAATTCTTATTTTCTGGGCATCCGATAGCAAGCTGCTGCGTGGTTGTCTTTTTCTCTAGCAGATCTTTCTCTGAGTCTTTTGCTAATAAACTCCTCTCCTGTTCTGCTTCGTGGGGGGTGGGTCCTAAGGCTCTGGAGTTAGACACTTGTCGTTCTCCCTCTACACTATATCTACTGGGAGAACCCCCAAATAATACAGTCTCCCCACTCGCAGTTTTAAGTATCACTTAATGTGATGATACCCAATTACTGTCCACCCCCGCGATAACCCCAGAAGTTCAATCCCAAACTCATAATGTTGCTCTCTATCTCTCTGGAGGCAATCTATCCAAAAACGGACGAAGTCATTCCCCCCTAGGCTGGGACCTAGTCCCAACCTTCATAATTCACTATGAGTGTGTATCCCCTGCAAAATTTGTTGTCCCTCCCACGAGATGTAAGCACTTTGGGGCAGGGATCTCCTCCTAATGTGTCGAGGATTGTTGCACTGGTATCGATTTAGACATAATGTATATATATACTTTCTTATATGAAATTTGTATTAATTAATTTTTATCTCTCTGTATAATGGCCACAATTATCCCCTTGTTTGTACTCTGTATTGTTATAATGTACAGCGCTGTGTCCCAAGTGGCGATTGGTAATACCAATTATATCAAATTAACCTCCTCAGTGTCTAGGGGATAAAGGGCAAAAAGAGTTTGTAAAATTTTCCACTTACTTTTATACTCGAAGCTCTACACCTCCTGGCAACTTCTGGAACATTTCTCAGCCAAATTCATCCACATTGGATGCAATTGTTGGATCGGGGATTCGCATCCCTTTTCTTTTCACCATCAGTATGGGGACAACAGTCTCTCTGTCTTCCAGTCTCTAGTTCTTGCTGCGCCCCTAAGAAAGCAGGAGCTGGGTGGGTAGAGAAGGCGAGTGTCTCAGGCCGGAACAGATGTGGGAAAAGGCACGTGAGAAGGCAGTGAAGGCGTGCCGGGAACGATTCTGTAAGAGATGTGGGGGAGAGAGTGGAAGAGGCTCAAACCACTGAGAAGAGATGATCCTGGTGACTGTACAGAGGTGAAGGGCCATGAAAGCAGCAGAAGAATATGGAATAGAAAAGGATTGTGTGCATATCAATGGGGCTATAATGATAGAGGTTAAGATGTTCCCCACTAATATAAATCAAAACATTCCTTATTAGAGAGACCTACAATGCATGTGTATAATGTCCCAAGTAGCTAGAATCTTATCATTGAAAAATTGGGCTGTGTGTGGCATCTGTCAATGAGTTGCTTTCTGTTGACCTATTAAAATCTGAAAGGCGGCCAAACCAATGACCATCAGCGTCTTTTATGCCATGGGGCAAAAGACGTTCGCAGCCTAATAAACGTTTTTCGTTCATTGGCTAAACACATGCAAAGGTTACCACTTCACCTTTAAATTTCAAGAAAATGGCGATGAGTCACTTTCCTATTCCAGATAATTTGCCGTCTGTTCCATGTGGTCTACTTGGAACCTACAAAACGCACGGTTCGATGTGGTCCAGTTTAGATTTTTTTTTGGGGGGGTAGGAGGTGCAATGGCACCACCTGGAGGTGAGGGGTTAGGTAGGCGATTGTTTGAAGGCAAAGTTTTAATCTTATTAGGCTGGGTACACACCAGCACCTACTTCAGGGCGACCCACCTATAGTGACCAGGATCAAGTCGGCATTGGGGCGTGCCGAATAGGAGGAAACTGACGAAGGGTCCTCGTTGGTAAATCATAAGGCTCAGGAAAAAATAATAGCCCTCGTGGTACCCCAGCCTAAAACTCTTGTTTGGGGGGCTCCGAAGAGTTTGGGAACGCAGAGTCAATGCCTGATACCGTGTTTACTCCAATACGTGTTTACTCGTATTTACCGGTTTAATCGATTACCGTGTTACTCCGATTAACAATGTTATTCCAATTACCGTTTGTTCTATACCGTTTACTCCCTTAACCGCGTTTTACTCCAATTACCGGGTATATTCAATTACCGTGTTTCTTCCAAGACATGTTTAATTCCAATACAGTGTGTATACCGTTTCTCATTACCGCGTTTATCTCGATTACCGTGTAATTCTAATTACAGTAGTTTACTTCAATAAACCATGTGTAGTCCAATTTACCGTGTTTTTATAACAGTTACTCCCATTTAAAACCGTGTTACTGCAGTACTGGTTTATTGATCAATACACGTGGTCTTTCGAATTACCTTTATATCCGATTACTGGGTTTATTCTGTTTACGTATATTCCAATTACCATGATTACCGTGTTATTCTAATTACCATGTTTTTTTTTATCCATTTACCGTGTTTAGTTACGATTACGTGTTTATTAAGATTCCATGATACCATGTTTATTCCGGAGGATTCCATGATACCGCGTTTATTCCACTTACTGTGTTATTCAGATTACCATGATACGTGTTATTCTAATGACCATGTGTATGCCAGATTACCATGATACTGTGTTTATTCCGAGTACCATGAAAAACCTTGTTTATTCTAATCACCAGTTCTTCGGACTACTGTCGTTATTCCGATTACCATGATACTGATGTTTATGTCGAATACCCCTGTTAATTCGATTACTATGAGTCCATGTTATTCTAATTACGTGTTATTCCGAATACTCGTGTTTATTCCATATACCATGATACCCTGTTATTCCGATAACCATGAACCGTGTTATTCTAGACACATTTTATTAACGATACCATTATACAGTGTTATTCTAATCACCGTTTGGTTTATTCCGATTACATGGGGTACTGATTAATCTAATACCGTTGTTATTCTGAGACCAGATACCGTTGTGGTTATCTAATTATAGTGTTTATCCGATACCATGGCTACGTGTTTATTCTAAGACCGTTTATTCCGATTACCATGATTACAGTTGTTTATTCAAATACCCATGATACTGGTTGATTTCTAATCACAGTGTTATTCCGACTACCCTGTTTATTCAGATTACCATGATACCGTGTTTATTCTAATTACCGCATTTTCGATTATCATGATACCGTCTTTATTCCGAACTACCATGTTATTCCGAGTTACCATGATACTGGTTTATCGAGTTACCTCAGATAACCAGGTTTATTCAAATTACAGTGTTTATTCCGACTACCGTTATTCCGGATGACCATGATACCGGGGGTATTCTAAAGTACGTGTTTATCTGAGTTTCCCTGATTACCGTTGTTTATTCTAATTATCGTGGTTCTATTCCGGATTACAATGATGACCGTGTTATTTAATACCGGGTTTATTACGATGTACCATGATACCGTTGTTTTATTACAATAACCCTGATTACTGTGTTTATTATAATCACGTCGTTTATCGACTACCCTTTTTATCAGATTGACCCATGATTACGTGTTTATGCCGATTACCATGAACCGGTTTTATTCCGTATTACCCATGATACGTGTTTATTCTGATTACAAGATACCATATTTATTATAATCACCGTGGTATTCCGACTACCTTTATCTGAATAAAAAGGGTAGTCGGAATAAACACGGTGATTAGAATAAATATGGTATCATTGTAATCAGAATAAACACGGTATCATGGTAATCGGAATAAACACGGTATCATGGTAATCGGAATAAACACGGTATCATGGTAATCTGAATAAGAATAAACACGGTATCATGGTAATCAGAATAAACACGGTAATTAGAATAAACACGGTATCATGGTAATCGGAATAAACACGGTAGTCGGAATAAACACGGTAATTTGAATAAACCTGGTATCATGGTAATCGGAATAAACACAGTATCATGGTAATCGGAAATAAAAAGGGGTAGTCGGAATAAACACTGTGATAGAATAAAATATGGTATCATTTGTAATCATAATAACCAACGGTAATCAGGTATCGAAAATAACAACGGTAATCAGGTAATCGGAAGAAACACGGTCACTGGTAATCTGAATAAAAAGGGTATCGGAAATAACACACGGTGATTAGAATAAACACAGATCATGTTTATGGGAATAAACAACGTATCATGGTAATTCGGAAATAAAAAAACACGGTATTAGTAACACGGTATCAAACTTGGTAATCGAAATAAACACGATATTATATAAACAACGTATCATGGTCAATCAAGAATAAACAGGTAATTAGAATAAACAACGGTATCATGGTATCGGAATAAACACGGTAGTCGGAAAAACACGGTAATTTGAATAAACCGGTATCATTTTAATCGGAATAAACAAGTCATCATGGTAATCGGAATAAACACAGTATCATGGTAATCGGAATAAACATGGTAGTCGGAATAAAGACGGTATCATGATAATCGGAATAAATGCGGTAATTAGAATAAACACGGTATCATGGTAATCTGAATAAACAGGGTAGTCGGAATAAACACGGTGATTAGAATAAACACAGTATCATGGTTATTGGAATAAACACGGTATCATGGTAATCGGAATAAACACGGTATTAGAATAAACACGGTATCATGGTAATCGGAATAAACACGATAATTAGAATAAACACGGTATCATGGTAATCAGAATAAACACGGTAATTAGATTAATACAGTAGCCATGGTAATCGGAATAAACACGGTGATTAGAATAAACACTGTATCATGGTAATCGTTAATAAAATGGTAATTAGAATAAACACGGTATCATGGTTATCGGAATAAACATGGTATCATGGTATATGGAATAAACACAGTATTCGGAATAAACACGGTAATTAGAATAAACATGGAATCATAGTAATCAGAATTAACAGGGTATTCGAAATAAACATAGTATCATGGTAATCGGAATAAACACAGTAGTCGGAATAAACATGGTGATTAGAATAAACACGGTATCATGGTAATCGGAATAAACACAGTATCATGGTAATCGGAATAAACATGGTAATTAGAATAAACACGGTATCATGGTAATCTGAATAAACACAGTAATCGGAATAAACGCGGTATCATGGTAATCGGAATAAACATGGTATCATGGTAATCGGAATAAACACAGTAATCGGAATAAACACGGTAAATGGAATAAACATGGTAATTAGAATAAACACGGTATCATGGTAATTGGAATATACGGTAAACAGAATAAACACAGTAATCGGAATAAACGGTAATTAGAATAACCACGGTAATTACAATAAACACAGTAAATGGAGTAAACACGGTTAAATGGAGTAAACTGTATAAACACGGTAATTGGAATAAACATGGTTATTGGAATAAACACGGTAATTAGAATATACACGGTAATCGGAGTAAACGCGGTTAATGGAGTAAACGGTATAAACACGGTAATTGGAATAAACATGGTAATTGGAATAAACACGGTAATTAGAATATACACGGTAATTGGAGTAAACGCGGTTAATGGAGTAAACGGTATAAACACGGTAATTGGAATAAACATGGTAATCGGAGTAAACACGGTAATCGGAGTAAACACGGTAATCGGAGTAAACACGGTAATTGGAGTAAACACGGTAATCAGGGCATTGACTCTGGTTCCCAAACTCCTTCGGGAGCCCCCAAAACAAGAGTTTTAGGCTGGGTACACACGGGGCTATTATTTGTCCTGAGCCTTGATTTACCAACGGACCCGATCGTCAGTTCCTCCGATTCGGCCGCCCCACATGGCCGACTGATCCATGGCACTATAGGTCGGTCGCCCGGAATTAGGTGCTGGTGTGTACCCAGCCTAAATGAAGGTTGAAAACTTGCCTTCAAACAATCGTCCTACCCCTCACCTCCAGGTGGTGCCATTGCACCTCCTACAAATCTAAACTGCAGTTTGTGTAGTTCCAAGTTAGACCACATGGACAGACGGCAAATTATCTGGAAATAGGAAAGTGACTATCGCCTTTTATTGAAATTTAAAGGTGAATGGTAACCTTTGCATTGTGTTTAGCCAATGACCGAAAAACGTGTAATTAGGCTGCAGAACGTCTTTGCCCCCATTGGCAGAAAAGACGGCTGATGTCATTGGTTTGCCGCACTTTCAGATTTTAATAGGTCACAGAAATCAACTCATTGAGCAGATGCCACACACAAGACAATTTAGTTCAATGATAAGATTCTACACGTTGGGACATTAATACACATGCAGTGTAGGTCTCTCTATAAGGATGTTTATGATTTATATGTAGGAACATATTAACCTCATCATTATAGCCCATTGATATGCACACAATCCTTTTCTATTTCCAGATTCTTCTGCTGCTTTCATGGCCCTTCCACATCTGTACAGTCACCAGGATTCATCTCTTCTCAGTGGTATTGAGCCTCTTCCACTCTCTCCCCCCACATCTCCTTATCAGAATCGTTCCCGCAGCCTATCACTGCCTTCTCCTGCCTTTTCCCCATCTGGTTCCGGCCTGAGACACTCGGCCTTCTCTACCACCCAGCTCCATGCTTCTCTTAGGCGCAGCAAGGAACTAGAGACTGAAGACAGAGAGACTTTGTCCCATACTGATGGTGAAAAAGAAAGGATGCAGAATCCCGATCCAACAATGGCATCCAATGTGGATGATTTGGCTGAGGAAATGTCCCAGAAGTTGCAGGAAGGTGTAGAAGCTTCGAGTATAAAAGTAAGTGGAATTTTACACTCTTTTTGCCCTTTATCCCCTAGACACTGAGGAGGTAATTTGTATAATTGTATTACAAAGCGCCACTTGGGTACACAGCGCTGTACATTATAACAATACAGAGTATACAAACAAGGGGATAAGTGTGAGCCATTATACAGAGAGATAAAAATTAAATTAATACAAATTTCATATAAGAAAGTATATATATACATTATGTATAAATCGATACAAGTGCAACAAGCCTCGACACATTAGGAATGAGATCCCTGCCCCAAAGTGCTTACAATCTAAGTGGGAGGGACAACAAATTTGCAGGGGATACACACTCAGTAGTGAATTATGAAGGGTGGACTAGGTCCCAGTCTAGGGGGGAATGACTCGTTCCGTTTTGGATAGATTGCCATCCAGGAAGAGATAGAGAGCAGACATTTAGAGATTTGGGATTGAACTTCTGGGGTTAGCGCGGGGGTGGACAAGTAAATGTGGGTATCATCAGCATATAAGTGATACTTAAAACCAATAGAACTGATTATTATGTCTCCCAGAGAGATAGTGTAGAGGGAGAACAGCAAGGGTCCTAAATCCGAGCCCTGAGGGACCCCCACACTAAGCAGAACAGGAGAGGAAGTCTTATTAGCAAAAGAAACAGAGAAAGATCTGTCAGAGAGATAAGAAGACAACCACGCAGCAGCTTGATATCGGATGCCCAGAGAATATAGAATCTGTATAAGAAGAGAGTGGTCCACAGTATCAAAGGAAGCCGATAGGTCAAGGAGAATGAGGACCGAGAACTGTCCTTTGGCTTTGGCAGCTTGTAGGTCATTTGAGACTTTGCAGAGGGACGTTTCAGTCGAATGACCTGGTCGGAATCCTGATTGTAATGGGTCCAATAAGTTATTAGCATGGAGGTATTTAGTAATACGTGTAGAGACGAGACGGTCAAGGAGTTTTGATGCAAACGGTAAAAGGGAGACAGGGCGGTAGTTTGATAGACAGGTAGGGTCCAGAGAGGGTTTTTTAAGAAGAGGTTTGGCATATGCATGTTTAAAAGCAGCAGGAAAAATCCCAGAGGTCAGGGAGGAATTAAAAATGTGAGAAAGAGCAGGGAAAGGATTTTAGCGCTGAGTCTGAGTAGGAAGGAGGGCATGGGATCACGGGTTCACATTGTAAGCGGTGAGGACAATAGGAGATCGAAGACTTCAGAATGGGTGTCAGGGGTGAAAGATTCCAGAACTGCAGGCGGTGGGGCAGGCAGAAGAAGGCGAGAGTTGCGCTGGGGCGAGAGGATTAGAGTGCGGATATCATCTATTTTATTTATAAAGTAGTCTGCAAAATTCTGAGGAGCGTTAATGGAATGAAGAGTGTCAGTAGAGAAGGGCTGCAAGAGATCGGTGAATAGGGAAAATAGACCACGTGGGTTATTTTTATTATTGTTTATAAGTGTGATAAAGTAGGAGTGTTTTGCTGCTGAAAGAGAGGAATTAAGACACGACAACATGAGCTTGAAATGGTTAAAGTCCGCCTGACTGCGTGACTTTTCCCCCTGCCGCTCAGCTGCATTAGCACAGCGGCGTAGGAACTTGGTATCTGAATTGAGCCAAGGACGGGGGTTAGCGGGGCGACGTTTGTGAGTTTGTAGGGGGCAAAGGAGTCAATAGTAGTGGATAAGATAGAGTTATAAAAATGTATTAGTGAATCAGGGTTAGAGTCAGACATGAGGGCAGCGAGGCTAGAACTGAGAGAGGAGGATAGAGACGGCATTTCTATTGCTCGGGTGTTGGGAACAAGGACAGTAGATGGAGAGTCAGAGGAGAGGGGAGAGTAGGTGGTAGAGAAAGTGATTAGATTGTGATCAGAGAGTGGGAAGGAGTTACTAGCAAACTGAGAGACAGAAAGAGTTTTAGTAAAGACCAAGTCCAGGAAGTGACCATCCTTATGGTGCTAGTGTTGGTCACTGCTGGAGGGAGAAGGAGGAAGATAGGTGGGGAAGCCGACAGGGCCAGGATTGCTTAGAGTCATCAATGTGACAGAGCACACAGTTGGAGATTTAAATGTCCTGGTTTTGAAGGGAAGTTTTAAAAGAAAGAAAAACCTTTGAACTCAGAATGATAGTTCTGTTCAACACAAGACAAACTGGACTCAACATTGACTTGAGCCATTTAAATCCCATTCAGACCCTTTTATAACCACTCTCTCTCCCCTTACCAATTCTCTACTCCCTTTCACATTCCAGTTATCCATCCCTTATCTTTTACTGTTTGTTTATATTGCTATCATCACCCCCAATGGGACTTTGTGTTCTTGTATATCTTGTATATTGGAAAAGTTTGTTAGTTGCCAGATGATGTAAGGATCTGAAGAAGGAAGAAAGCTAATCTATTAAGAAAACTATTGTTAGTTTAGTATCACATAGTTCACTAAAGCTGGGTGCACACAGTACAGATTTCTGAAAGATGATAGACAGGATCTGCAACATCCTAAATCCTGTCTGCCATCTTTCAAAGATCTGCATACACACAGTCCCGAGCATTCTCCCTATGAACATCATTGGGAGAACGCTCGGGACTGTGTGTTTCCATTGGCCGTGTTAGACTCCTCTATAGGGAGACTAGCGCGGCCAATGGAAATTTTCGGTCTTTCCTGAACGAGCGTTCGGCCAACCCGATGGTTCGGGAAACGAAGATACACACATAACGATAAAGCCCTGATAGCCCATACAGATAAGTGATCTCTTTATCATTGTATTTCCTATCTACACAGGGAGTTTCATATATATCACAAATGGAGTCTCTGCGATATTACCTGCAAAACATGATGAGTCTAAGTAGCACGGGGACCTCACACAGCCGTAAGTTATCATTTTCATTACTCAATCAAATGACAGGTCACATCAGGGATGATAATCAGTGTGTTCGACTTACAGGGGATCTAACAGAGAAGAAAGGGGAAGTAGAAAGTGATACTACAAGCATCCTATTACAGTAAGTAACACTGTGTATTGGATCCAGATAATATTCTCTATGGGTATCTGTCACTCCCTGCAGTCACTGTGTATATAACAGGGTATATTCCCTATGGGTATCTGTCACTCCCTGCAGTCACTGTGTATATAGCAGGGTATATTCCCTATGGGTATCTGTCACTCCCTGCAGTCACTGTGTGTATATAGCAGGGTATATTCCCTATGGGTATCTGTCACTCCCTGCAGTCACTGTGTGTATATAGCAGGGTATATTCCCTATGGGTATCTGTCACTCCCTGCAGTCACTGTGTATATAGCAGGGTTTATCCCCTATGGGTATCTGTCACTCCCTGCAATCACTGTGTATATATAGCAGGGTATATTCCCTATGGGTATCTGTCACTCCCTGCAATCACTGTGTATATATAGCAGGGTATATCCCCTATGGGTATCTGTCACTCCCTGCAGTCACTGTGTGTATATAGCAGGGTTTATTCCCTATGGGTATCAGTGACTCCCTGCAGTCACTGTGTGTATATAGCAGGGTATATTCCCTATGGGTATCTGTCACTCCCTGCAGTCACTGTGGGTATATAGCAGGGTATATTCCCTATGGGTATCAGTAACTCCCTGCAGTCACTGTGTGTATATAGGAGGATATATTCCCTATGGGTATCTGTCACTCCCTGCAGTCATTGTGTGTATATAGCAGGGTTTATTCCCTATGGGTATCTGTCACTCCCTGCAGTCACTGTGTATATAGCTGGGTATATTATCCATGGGTATCAGCAGTCACTGTGTGTATATAGCAGGGTATTTTCCCTATGAGTATCTGTTACTCCCTGCAGTCACTGTGTGTATATAGCAGGGTATCTCCCTATGTGTATCTGTCACTCCTTCATCACTGTGTGTATATGCAGGGTAATTGCCTATGGTATCTGTCACTCTGCCCTGCAGTCATGTTGTATATAACGGTATCATTCCCTATGGGTATCTGTCACTCCGTGCCGTCACGTGTGTATATAGCAGGTATATCCCTATGGTATCTGTCACTCCCTGGCTTCACTGTGGTATAAGTTGGGGTTTTATTCCCTATGAGTATCTGTCACTCCCTCAGTCCCTGGGGGTGTGTAATACGTATATTCCCTATGGGTTCTGTCCTCCCGCAGTCACTGTGTATATAGCAGGTTTAGTCCCTATGGGTATTCTGTCACGCCTGCAGTCCTGAGTTATATAGCAGGGTATATTCCCTATGGGTTCTGTCACTCCCTGCAGTCACTGTGTATATAGTTGGGTTATTCCTATGAGTAGCTGTCACTCCTGCGTCAACTGTGTATATAGCAGGGTATATTCCCTATGGGTATCTGTCATCCCCCTGCAGCCTACTGTGTATATAACAGGGTTATTCCCTATGGGTATCTGTCACTCTCCTCCTGCAGTCCACTGTGTATATGCAGGGGTATATTCCAATATGGGTTATCTGTCACTCCTGCAGTCATGTGTGTATATAGCGGGGATATTCCCTATGGGTATCTGTTCACTCCCTGCATTCACTGTGTGTATATAGCAGGGATATTTCCCTATGGGTAATCTGCACTCCCCTGAAGTCCACTGTTTATAGCATTGTTTATCCCCATGGGTATCTGTTAACTGCCCTGCAATCACTGTGTATATATAGCAGGGTTATTCCCTATGGGTTATCTTCCTCCCTGCAATCACTGTGTATATATAGCAGGTAATCCCTATGGGTAGCTGTCACTCCCTGCAGCACTGTGTGTATATAGCAGGGTTTAATTCACCTATGGTATCATTGCTCCCTGCAGTCACTGTGTGTATATAGCAAGGGTATATTCCCTTGGGTATCTGTCCCGCCCTGCAGTCACTGGTGGGTATTAAGCAGGTATATCCTATGGTATCAGTAACTCCCTGCAGTCCTGTGTGTATATAGAGGATATTTCCTATGGGTATCATTCACTCCCTGTAAAAAAAAATGCAGTCCTGTGTGTATAGGCAGGTTATTCCCTATTGGTATCATTAACTCCCTGCATTCACTGTGTGTATATAGGAGGATATTCCCTATGGGTATCTGTCCTCCCTGCAGTCATTGTTGTATATAGCAGGGTTTTATTTCCCTATTGGTATCTGTCACTCCCTGCAGTCACTGTGTGATATGCTGGGTATATATCCATGGGATCAGCATCACTGTGCTGTAAATCGCAGGGTATTTTCGCCTAGAGTCTCTGGTTAGCTCCCTGCAGTCACTGTGTTTATATAAGGCAGGGTATATTCCCTATGGGGTATCAGTAACTCCTGCAGTCCACTGTGTGGTATATATGGCAGGGTATATTCCCTATGGTTACAGTCACTCCCTGCAGTCACTGTGTATATAAGGAGGATATAATTTCCCTATGGGTATCAGTACTCCCTGCAGTCACTGGTGTATATAGCGGTATATCTCCACCATGGGTATCACCAGTCACTGTGTGTATATAGCAGGGTATTTTCCCTATGAGTATCTGTGACTCCCTGCAGTCCACTTGTGTGTATATAGCAGGGTAATCCCTATGATATCTGGTCACTCCCTGCAGTCACTTATATAGAGCATGGTATATTCTATGGGTATCTGTCACTCCCTGCAGTCCAACTGGGTGCTATATAGCAGGGTATTCCCTATGGGTATCTGTCCACTCCCTGCAGTCACTGTTTGTATATAGCAGGGTATATTCCCTATGGTATCTGTCACTCCCTCAGTCACTGTTTTATATAGGCAGGGTATATCCCTATGGGTATCTGTCACGCCCTGCAAGGCACTGTTGTATATAGTCAGGGTAGATTCCCTAGGGTATCTGTCACTATCCCTGCAGTCACTGTGTGTGATAGCAGGGTAATATTCCCAGGGTATCTATCACTCCTGCAGTCACTGTGTGTAAAAGCAGGGTATTTCCCTATGGGTATCTGTCAACTCCTCCCTGCAGTCCACTGTGTTTTATAGCAGGGTATATTCCCTATGGGTATCCTGTCACGCACCCTGCCCTGCAGTCACTGTGTGTATATAGGCAGGGTTTATTCCCTATGGTATCTTGTGGGAAGGTTCTCATTCATCCATGTCATGGTATATCTGTTGTATTCAATGAGATCAACTGGACTTTGGGAATGTCAGTTCTTGAAAACTACATTCAAGAACTACATTTCAAGTCCAGTTGATCTAATTGAATACAACAGATACCCTATGGGTATCTGTCACTCCCTGCAGTCACTGTGTATATAGTTGGGTTTATTCCCTATGAGTATCTGTCACGCCCTGCAGTCACTGTGTGTATATAAAACGGTAATATTCCCTATTGGTATTGGTCCCTCCCGCAGTTCCCACTGTGTGTTATATGCAGGGTATTTCCCTATTGGGTATCTATCACTCCCTGCAGTCACTGTGTGTGTATGGCAGGTATATTCCCTATGGGTATCTATCACTCCCTGCAGTCACTGTGTGTAATAGCAGGTATATTCCCTATGGGTATCTGTCACCCCTGTCAGTCACTGGGGTTATAACGGGATATTCCCTATGGTATCTGTCACTCCCTGCATCACTGTTGTATATAGCCGGGGTATGATTCCCTATGTGGTATCTTGTCACTCCCTGCATCACTCGGTGTATATAACGGTATAATTCCCTTGGGTTCTGTCACTCTATCCCTTCAGTCAACTGTGTGTATATAGCAGGGTAGATTCCTATGGTATCTGTCACGCCCCCTGGCAGTCACTGTGTATATAGTTGGGTTTTATTCCCCTATGAGTATCTGTCACTCCCTGCATCACTGTTTGTATATAACGGATATTCCCTATGGGTTATCTGTCCACTCCCTGCAGTCACTGTGTATATAGCAGGGTTGTTAATTCTATTGGGTATCTGTCCCTTGCTCACTCCCTGGCAGTCACTGAGTTTTATATAGCAGGGTATGGTTCCCTATGGGTCTCTGGTCACTCCCTGCGTCCCTGTGGTATAAGTAGTTGGGTTTTATTCCCTATGAGTTATCTGTCACCCCTGCAGTCCCTGTGTATATAGCAGGGTATATTCCATGGGTATCTGTCACTACCACTCCCTGCAGCGCACTGTGTATATAACAGGGTAATATTCCCTATGGGTATCTGTCACTCCCTGCAGTCACTGTGTATATGCAGGGTATATTTCCCTATGGTATCTGTCCTCCCTCAGGTCACTGTGGTATATATCGGTATTATTCCCTAGGGTCTCTGTCACTCCTGCAGTCACTGTGTGTATATAGCAGGGTAGATTATTCCCCTATGGTATCTGTCACTCCCTGATCACTGTGTATATAGCAGGGTTTATCCCTATGCCTGATCTGTCCCTCCCTGCAATCACTGTGTTATATAGGCGGGTATATTCCCTATGGGTATCTGTCAACTCCCTGCAGTCACTGGGTGTATATAGCGGTAATATTCCCTATGGGTATCTGTCACTCCCTGGCAGTCCCTGTGTGTATTAATAGCAGGGTATATTCCCTATGGGTTATCTGTCCACTCCCGCAGTCTGTGTGTATCTAGCAGGTAAATATTCCCTATGGGTATCTGTCACTGCCTGTCAGTCACTGTGTGTGTATAGCAGGGTATATTCCCTATGGTTATCTATCACTCCCTGCAGTCACTGTGTGTATATAGCAAGGGTATATTCCCTATGGGTATCTGTACTCCCTGCGGTCACTGTGTTGATATATCAGGGTATATTCCCTATGGTTATCTGTCACTCCCTGCAGTCACCTGTGGGTGTTAATAGCAGGTTGGATCCCTATGGGTATCTTTGAGGTTCTCTTTCATCCAGGTCATGGTAAATCTTGTGTAGTCAATTGATCAACTGGACTTGAAATGTAGTTCTTAAACTACATTCAAGAACTACATTTCACGTCCAGTTTGCATCTAATTGAATACACAGATACCCCTATGGGTATCTGTCACTCCCGCATCACTGTGTAATCTAGTTTGGGTTTATTCCCTATGAGTAGCTGTCACTCCCTGCATCACTGGTGGGTTATAACGGTATATTCCTATGGGGTATCTGTTCACTTCCCTCAGTCACTGTGTGTATATAGCAGGTATATTCCCTATGGGTATCTATCACACTCCCTGCAGTCACTGTGTGTGGATAGCAGGGTAATTCCACCCTATGGGTATTATCACGCCCTTCATCCCTTGTGGGTATATAGCAGGGAGATTCCCTATGGGAACCTGTCACGCCCTGGCAGTCACTGTGTGTATATAACGGTAATATTCCTATGGGTATCTGTCACTCCCTGCTCACTGTGTGTATAGGCAGGGTATATGCCCTATGGTATCTGTCCTCCCCGCAGTCCTGTTGTATATAACGGTATATTCCCTAGGGTATCTGTCATCTCCTGCATCACGGTGTGGTATATAGCAGGGTATATTCCCTAGGGTATCTGTCACTCCCTGCAGTCAACTGTGTTATATTAGTTTTGGGTTTTTTCCTATGAGTATCTGTCACTCTCCTCTCTTCCCTGCAGCACTGTGTGTATATAATAGTATATTCCCTAATGGGTAATCTGTCCAACTCTTTCCCTGCAGTCACTGTGTCTAGAGCAGGTTATTCCCCTAGGGTATCTGTCACTCCCTGCAGTCACTGAGTTTATATAGCAGGGTATATTCCCTATGGGTAATCTGTCACTCCCTCCCTGCAATCCACTGTGTATATAGTTGGTTTTATTCCCATGAGTATCTGTCACTCTCCTGCATCCTGTTTATATAGCAGGGTATATTCCCTATGGGTATCTTCACTCCCTGCGAGCCCACTGTGTATAGATAACAGGTATATTCCCTATGGTATCTGTCCACTCCCTGCAGTCACTGTGTATATAGCAGGGTATATTCCATGGGTTAGCTTCCTCCACTCAGTCACTGTGTGTTAATAGCAGGGGTATATTCCTATGTTATCTGTCACTTCCCTGCAGTCACTGTGTGTATATGCGGGTTATTCCCTATGGGTAAATCCCTGTCCACTCCCTGAGTCACTGGTGTATCTGAGGGTTTATATCCCCTATGGGTATCTTCACTCCCTGCAATCACTTGTGGTAATATATAGCAGGGTCCTATTCCCTATGGTATCTGTCCTCTCCCCTGCAATCACGTGTATATATAGCGGGTATCTCCCCTAGGGTTAGCTGTCACTCTCCCTGCGTCCCTGTGGTTGTATAGAGCAGGGTTTTATCCTATGGGTATCATGGACTCCCTGCATCACTGTGTTTATAGCATGGTATAATTCCCTATGGGTATCTGTCACTCGTGCTCCCTTCGTCACTGTGGTATATAGCAGGGTATAATTCCCTATGGTCTCATAACTCCCTGCAGTCCTGTGTGTATATAGGAGGATATTCCTATGGGGTATCATCACTCCTGCAGTCCACTGTGTGTATAGCATGGGTATATTCCCTATGGGTATCAGTAACTCCCGCAGTCCTGTTGTATTATAGGGGAATATTTCCCCTATTGGTATCTGTCACTCCCTGCAGTCATTGTGTGTAATAGGCAGGGTTTTATTCCCTTGGGTATCTGTCATCCCTGCAGTCACTGTGTATATAGCTGGGTATATTATCCATGGGTATCCGCAGTCACTGTGTGTCTTAGCAGGGTATTTTCCCTATGAGTTCTTTACTCCCTGCAGTCACTGTGGTGGATATAGTCAGGGGATATTTCACCCCTATGGGTATCAGTAACTCCCCAGTCACTGTGTGTATATAGCAGGGTATATTCCCTAGGGTATCATTCACCTCCTGCAGTCACTGTGTATAATAGGAGGATATATTCCCCCTAAATGGGGTATCAGTAACTCCCGCAGTCACTGTGTATATAGCAGGTATATTATCCATGGGTATCAGCAGGGTCACTGTGTTCTATAGCAGGGTATTTTTCCCTATGAGGTATCTGTGACTCCCTCAGTCACTGGTGTGTATAATAGCAGGGTAATATTCCCTAGGATATCTGTCACTCCTGCAAGTCACTATAATAGCAGGGGTATATCCCTATGGGTATTCTGTCACTCCCTGCAGTCCTGTGTATATAGCAGTGTTTAGTCCCTATGGGGTTCAAGTAACTCCTGCAGTCACTGTGTAATATAGCAGGGTATATTCCGCTATAGGTATCAGAACTCCCTGCATTCATTGTTGTGTATATAGCAGGTTTATTTATTCCTATGGGGATCTGTCCACTCCCTCAGGCCACTGTGTATATAGCAGGGTAGATTCCCTATGGGTTCTGTTCACTCCTGCAGTCACTGTTGTATATAGAGGGTATATTCCATGGGTTATCTGACACTCTCCTCGTCCACTGGATATAGCAGGGTTTATTTCCTATGGTATCAGTAACTCCCTTCAGTCATTTGTGTGTGATATAGCATGCTTTTTCCCTATGGGTATCTGTTGTCACTCCATCAGTCACTGTGTTATAAGCAGGGTTAATCCCTATGGGTATCTGTCACTCCCTGTAAAAAAGAACAGTCAGCTGTGTAATATAGCAGGATTTTATTCCCTATGGGTATCATAACTCCCTGCATTCATTGTGTGATATAGGCAGGGTTTGATTCCTATTGGGTATCTGTCACTCCCTGCAGTCACTGTGTTGTATAATAGCAGGGTATATCCCCTATGGGTATCAGTCAACTCCCTGCAGTCCACTGTTATATATAGCAGGGTATATCCTATGGGATCTGTCACTCCTGCCTCACTGTTGTGTATATAGCAGGGTTTATTCCTCTATGGTATCTTCACTCCCTGCAGTCACTGTGTATATAACCGGTATTTCCCTATGGGTATCTTTCTCCCTGCATCACTGTGTATATAGCAGGGTAATATCCTATGGGATCTGTCACTCCCTTCATTCACTGTTTATATATCGCAGGGTATATTCCCTATGGTATCACACTCCCTGCAATTCACTTGTGCATAGCAGGGTATATTCCCTATGGGTATCATTAACTACTCCCTGCAGTCACTGGTGTGTATATAGAGGATATATTCCCTATGGTGATCTGTCACTCCCTGCATCCATTGTGTTATATAGCAGGGTTTATTCCCTATGGGTATCTGTCACTCCTGCAGTCACACTGTGTTATCAGCTGGGTATATTATCCATGGTATCAGCATTCACTGTGGTGTATATAGCAGGGTATTTTCCGCCCCTAGATATCTGTTTACTGCCCTTCAGTCCACTGTGTGTAAATAGCAGGTATATTCCCTATGGTATCAGTACTCCCTGCAGCACTGTGTTTGTAATATAGCAGTATATGTTCCCATGGGTATCAGTCACTCCGCTGCAGTCACTGTGTAATTATAGAGGAGTATTCCCTATGTATCATTAACTCCCTGCAAGTCACGGTGTATATAGCAGGGTATATTATCCATGGTATCAGCAGTCCCTGTGTGTATATAGATGGTATTGTTTTTTCCCTATGAGTACTGTGACTCCCTGCAGTCACTTGTGTAATATTAGCATGGTATATTCCCTATGGATATCTGTCCAACTCCCCTGCAAGTCACTATATATAGCAGGGTATTTTCCCTATGGGTATCTGTCACTCTTCTCCTCGCCTGCAGTTCACTGTGTAATATAACGGTAATATTTCCCTCTGGGTATACATGTTCGACTTACTCCCTGCAGTCACTGTGTATATATCAGGGTAATATTCCCTTGGGTATCTGTACTCCCTTCAGTCACTGGGTGTATATATAGCAGGTATATTTCCCTATGGTATCTGTCACTCCCTGCCGTTTTTTTCCCCCCCCCCCCCCACGTTTGGTATATAGCAGTGGTTTTATCCCTATGGTATCTGTCCTCCGCATCACTGTGTATATAAGCGGGATATTCCCTATGGGTAATGTTACTCCCTGCAGTCCTGTTATCTAGCAGGGTATTTCCCTATTGGTATCTGTCACTCCCTCAGTTTACTGTGTGTATATAACCGTGGTAATTTCCCTAGGGTATCAGTCACGCCCTGCAGTTACTGTTGTAATAAAATAACGGTATACTTCCTATGAGTTCCTGTTACTCACTTCCCTGCAGTCACTGTGTATATAGCAGGTATATTCCCTATGGTTCTGTCCCTCCCTGAGTCACTGTGTGTACTATAGTCAGGTATAGTCCCTATGGGATATTAGTCACCCCCTGCGTTACTGTGTTATAATAACGGTATAATTCCCTATGATATCGTTCTCCCTGCATCACTGTGTATATAGCATGGTAATTCCCTCTGAGTATCTTCACTTCCTGCAGGTCACTGTGTTTATATAGCAGGTAATATTTCCCGCTATGGGGTACTGTCACTCCCTCAGTTACTGTGGTGTATATTCGGTATACTTCCCTATGTATCTGTCACTCCCTGCAGTTCACTGTGTATATAAAAGCAGGGGGAGGTATATTCCCTATGGGTATCTGGTCACTCCCGCAGTCACTGTGTGTATATAGCAGGGTATATTCCCGATGGGTATCGGTCACTCCCGCAGTCACGGTTTGTATATAGCAAGGGTCTATCCCTATGGGTAGCTGTCACTCCCTGCCGTCACTGTGTAATAGCAGGGTATACCCTATGAGTATCTGTCAACTCCCTGCATCACTGTGTGTATAATAGCAGTGTATATCCCCTATGGGTACTGTCACCCCTGCAGTCATTGTGTGTATATAGCTTAAGGGTATATCCCCTTGAGTATTCGTCACTCCCTGCGTCACTGTGGTGTGTTACAGGGTATATCCCCTATGGGTATCTGTCCTCCCTGCAGTCACTGTTGTATCTAGGCGGGTATATCCCCTCAGGTATCTGTCACTTCTGCAGTCATTTGTGTATATGCAGGGTAGATATCCCCTATGAGTATCTGGTCACTCCCTGCAGTCACGTTCATGTAGGCAGGTATATCCCCGTATGGGTTATCGGGACTGCTTCAGTACATATCTGTATGAGTAGGGTAATTGCCAGTATATATTGGAGATCAGGTCCTGTATATGTGTAACATGTATTGGGTCCCAATCCTGGAGTGGTGTTTATATTCCTATAACATTTTGCAGTGTTTCTATATTAATTAGTAGCGTTTCAGCTCTTTTTCTCTCATACCAACTAACAACATGTCTTGTGCTCTAGCGCCACGTCTTTTATCCCACTGTTTGCACTGAGCACCTGGGGCCCTGTTTCCTCACATGCCTCCCTTTATAATGTTGGCCCTGCTGTCCCTGAACCTTCATCTGAGCAAAGATTCTGGATAGAGAACTGCCAGACAAGCTGTAAACGTACCCACATGAAGCCGATTGTACATATTTTACTATTGAGCAGGCAGGTACATACTATACATACGGTTAGTCTCCCTTTCTTTACTAAGGGCCTTGGGGAACAGAGCAAACAGTATAGCAAACACGGTGTTACCATGAGTAAACAAAGTATCCTCACATGAACAACATGTGGGTGAATTATTGATTATTACTGTGGAGCAATGCTGTGGGTTCCTTGGCTTTCCATAATATAACTGTTAATGTATCAGTTTCACCTTCCATCTGTTTCAGAAATAGATTTAGAGATATATAGATTTACCAAGGGGGCGCATTGTCCTAATCCTTCGGGTAGAGGGGAGCGTCCTCCATTTTCCCTTTCCCCCAAACAGTTGTTGGGGGCATGATTGACTCTGATCAGTATTTTGAACACAACCTGGGTAGCCTTAGCCACACGGTTTTATCATTAATTAATTTCGGTGGGTGTGCTAGGGATAGCTACACAACTCGCTCTCTCTAGAATGACCAGTATAGTATGGGGTGCCCAGTAAATCCATTGAAGTTACAGTTTACAGTTTGGACCTCCATCTTTCGCTATGACTTGCTCGGTAGTCCTCTATCCCATGGTGCCTTAGGGTATAAAACATCTTCAATCCTTTATGCCTACAGACTGCCGATTTACGAGCAAGGAAGCCGCCCGACGCCAAGCGCTACACCGACGGCCGGTCAAGGGCTAACACCACCTACGATTGGGCCGTTTCCGCCCGAGAATCGTCCGTGTTATGCGTTGGTTGGGGTCGTTTGTTTTGCTTCGCCTGGCGGATCGGCGATGACCCCCAACCGAAAGCATACACAGACCTTCCCGTCCGAAACACCTTTCGCCGCCTGTAGTGCTTGTCTTCGGCTGTTCGTTAGCGTCGGTTCGTCGGCTTTTCTTCGCGTGCAAGCGCTTGGCCATCGAACTTCGGCGCGTGCAGCGATTGGCCGCCGAAAAGCTCCCAGGCAATGCATCTCACCTAGTGTGGCCAGGCCAATTAGCCCACAACAACTAGCGAGCGCTATTTAACGTGTTAGTGTGGCCCTAGCCCTACATGTAACGTTTAATGGCACGTAAAGGGTATGTTCTGCACCATATTGAATATGTTGCAGCATAAATGTGACATTACTACTTAACACACACATCATTCCCCTAAAATCTACACAATGAAAAAAAGTGAAAAAAACAACTTTAATACAACAAAGTATACCGTGCCTGGTACATAATGCACCTACACTCAAGAGTGTCATCAGCAGTGACAGTGAAGATTCATGGTTTAAAAGTTGTCCCATGGGGGCCCAACTTTGCTTGCTCCTATGTACCATGGGTATCGCACCTGGCCCAATAGCCATGTCTAAGGGACAGGATAATAGCAAACTCATATCTCTTTAAACATGTATACTTATGTTGCATTATATTGTTAAAATAAACACACACATTATTTACTTAGTCCTGCTCAAATATTTGCCCCATATTATATACACACATTCTAAGTGAATTGGATGGTCTATAAACTCAAATAAACCTCCAAATGGCCCATTAGCTAAGTGTGTGTGATGTACTTCTGCGAGGTTTTATAATAAATTCACCAGAGCAGTTCCCTGACGTTAAAAAACTTATATTACACTGTTCATGGGCGCATATATCTTATATACAGAAGTTTAATTATTTAAATAAAAAAATAGTGTTTTGGCCATTTTTTTAGTTTTTAAATACTTTAATAGGGAGAGTTAGAGAAACTATACAATCCTTCTGGTTCCCTATGATTACCCGGCTAGGTAGATTAGAGAACATTAATACAATCCTTCTGGTTCCCTCTGCTTACCAGGCTAGGGAGAGTTGAGAACATTATCAATCCTTCTGGTTTTCCCTATGATTACCGGCTAGGGAGTTAGAACCATTATCATCCTTCTGGTTCCCCTCTGTACCATGCTAGGGAGAGTTAGAAACTTAACAATCCTTCTGGTTTCCCTAATTACGCATGCTAGGGAGAGTTAGAGAAATTATACAAGCCTTCTGTTCCCTATATTACCAGGCTGGGAGAGTTAGAGAACATTATACAATCCTTCTTGGTTCCCCTATGAGTACAGCCTAGGGAGAGTTAGAGTAACATATACAATCCTTCTGTTCCCTAGATTACCAGGCTAGGGAGAGTTGAGAACATTATACATCCTTCCTGGTTGGGGGGGGGCCCTATGATTACCAGGCTATGGAGAGTTAGAGAACTTAATTCATCCTTCGGGTTCCCTCTGATTACCAGGGCTAGGAGAGTTAGAGACATTATACAATCTTCGTTCCCTATGAATTACCAGGCTAGGGAGAGTTATAGAACATTATACAATCCTTCTGGTTCCCTAATTCCCAGGCTAGGAGAGGTTGAGAAACATTATCATCCTTCTGGTTCCCTTGAGTACAGGCCTAGGAGACGTGAGAACATTATACAATCCTTCTGGTTCCCTATGATTACCAGGCTAGGATGAGTTAGAGAAACATTTATACATCCTTCAGGTTCCCTATGATTACCAGGCTAGGGAGAGTTAGAAACATTCTTCAATCCTTCTGGTTCCCTATATTACCAATCTATGGAGAGTTGAGACTTATAATCCTTCTGGTTCCCATGATACCAGGCTAGGGAGAGTTAGAGACATTTACAATCCTTTTCTGGTCCCTCTTATTACCAGGCTAGGGAGAGTTGAGAACATTATACAATCCTCTGGTTCCACTATGATTACCAGGCTTGGAGAGTTAGAGAACATTATACAATCCTTCTGGTTCCCCTATATTAACCAGGCTAGGGAGGTTTAGAGAACATTATAAACAATCTTTCTGTTTCCCTCATGATTACCAGGCTAGGGAGTTAGAGAACATATACAAATCCTTCTGGTTTCCCTATGAATTACCAGGCTAGGGAGAGTTAGAGAACACTTATACAATCCTTCTGGTTCCCTATGATTACCAGGCTAGGGAGATTTAGAGAACATTTAACAATCCTTCTGGTTCCTATGATTACCATGCTAGGGAAGTTAGTAGAAATTATCAATCCCGTATACAAATCCCTTCTGTTCCCTATTATTACCAGGCTAGGGAGAGTAGAGAACATTATACAATCCTTCTTGGTTCCCCTATGATTACCAGGCTAGGGTAATAGTTAGAGAATATTATACAATCCTCTGTTTCCCTTGTTACCAGGCACTAGGGAGTTAGAAGACATATACAATCCTTCCTGGTTTCCCTCTGTTACTCAGCTAGGGAGAGTTAGAGAACATTATACAATCCTTCTGTCCTCCCTATATTACGGCTAGGGAGAGTTAGAGAACATTATAAATCCTTCTGGTTCCTCTGATTACCAGGCTAGGGAGAGTTAGAGAACATTATAACAATCCTTCTGGTTCCCTATGATTACCAGGCTAGGGGAGAGTTAGGAACATTATACAATCCTTCTGGTTTTCCTAGATTACCAGGCTGGGAGAGTTGAGAACATTATACAATCCTTCTGGTTTCCCTTATGATTAACCAGGCTAGGAGAGTTATAGAACCTTATACATCCCTTCTGGTTCCCTATATTACCAGGCTAGGAAGTTAGAGCACATTTTACAATCCTTCTGGTTCCCTAATGATTAACCAGCTAGGGGAGTTAGAGAATATTATCCAACCTTCTGGTTTCCCTATGATTACCGGCCTAGGAGATTAGAGAACATATACCATCCTTCTGGTTCCCTATGATTAACAGGCTAGGAGTGAGAGAACATTATCCAATCTTCTGGTTCCCTCTGATTCCATGCTAGGGAGAGTTAGAGAACATTATACAATCCTTCTGGTTCCCTATGATTACCAGGCTAGGAGAGTTAGAGAACATACACACATCCTCTGTTTCCCTATGATTACCAGGCTAGGGAGAGTTTTTTAGAGAACATTATACAATCTTCTGGTTCCCTAGATTTAACAGCTAGGGAGGTTAGAGACATTATAACAATCCTTCTGGTTCCCTCTGATTACCAGGCTAAGGGAGAGTTAAGAACATATACAATCCTTCTGGTTCCTATGATTATACCAAGCTAGGAGAGTTAGAGAACATACTGCAGTCACTGTGTGTATATAGGAGGATATATTCCCTATGGGTATCAGTCACTCCCTGCAGTCACTGTGTGTATAGCAGGGTATATTCCCTATGGGTATCAGTAACTCCCTGCAGTCACTGTGTGTATATAGGAGGATATATTCCCTATGGGTATCTGTCACTCCCTGCAGTCATTGTGTGTATATAGCAGGGTTTATTCCCTATGGGTATCTGTCACTCCCTGCAGTCACTGTGTATATAGCTGGGTATATTATCCATGGGTATCAGCAGTCACTGTGTGTATATAGCAGCAGTCACTGTGTGTATATAGCAGGGTATATTCCCTATGGGTATCAGTCACTCCCTGCAGTCACTGTGTATATAGGAGGATATATTCCCTATGGGTATCAGTAACTCCCTGCAGTCACTGTGTATATAGCAGGGTATATTATCCATGGGTATCAGCAGTCACTGTGTGTATATAGCAGGGTGTGATTTTGGAGTTGGGGTGGGTGTTGGGGTGTAATAAGTACAATGGAGGGGGTGGGTTGGGGGGGGTGGGGGGGAAGTGATGTGTTGGGGGCGGCGGGGGGGGGGGGGGGTGAATTGGAGCGAGAACGGAGGAATGGGTGTGTGTGGGTGGAGAGGGTAGGGGGAGGGGGGTTGAGTGATAGATGGGGGGGGTGGGGTTGGGAAGTGGGGGGGAAAGTGGGGGGAGGTGGGGGTGTGGGACTGGGCGGCTGGAGGGGTTGTTGTAAGATGAGGTGGGGGAAGCGGAGGGGGTGTGGTGTGGAATGGGTTTCTTCTTTTTTTATTTTATTTTTTTTGTTTTTAAATGGATGTATGTTTTAAGAGTATTATGAGTTAAGTATTAGTTTATGATTTTAAGTAGCTCAAGGTATGGTGTAGTAGGTATTGTGTAATGTTGTTTAAGATTAGGATTATTATGTGATTGTTAAGTAAGTTGTAAATGTATATATATTAATAGTTAGAGGCTGTATGTAAACCTGTGTAAGGTAGGTATGTTGTGGTAAGTTAGTGTAGTGTTAAGTTGGATTGGGTTATAGTCTAGTGGGATTAACCGATAGAGTGGGGTACCGTTTGGGTTGGGTATTAGTTTGTATGTAATTTTAAGTAAATAAACTGTATAATTTTAGTTTTTATTGTTTAGTTTAAATATATTATGATTTTATATACACGGTTCATAACTCCGGTAATTGGACAAATATCAAACATGGTATTGGAATAAACACTGGTAATTAGAATAACACGGAATCGAGTAAACGGGTAATTGGGTACATGATAACCGGTATAAACGATTGAATAAAACACGTAAATAGGAATAAAACACGGTAATTAGAATATACCGGTAATTGGAGTAAACGCGCGTTAATGGGAGTAAACGGTTTATAACCACGGTAATTGGAATAACATGGTTAATCGGAGTAGCTAAACACGGTAATCGGACGTTAAACACGGTGAATACGGAGTAAACACGGTAGGAATGGTAATTGGAGTTAAACACGGTAATCAGGGCATTGACTCTGGTTCCCAAACTCTTCGGAGCCCCAACCAACAAGAGTTTTAGGTGGAGACACGGGGCTATTATTTGTCCTGAGCCTTGATTTACCAACGGACCCGATCGTCAGTTTCCTCCTATTCGGCCGCCCCCACAGGCCGATTGATCCATGGCACTATAGGTCGGGTCGCCCGGAAGTAGGTGCTGGTGTGTACCCAGCCTAAATGAAGGTGAAAACTTGCTTCAAACAATCGTCACTAACCCCTCACCTCCAGGTGGTGCCATTGCACCTCCTACAAATCTAAACTCGCAGTTGTGTAGTTCCAAGTAGACCACATGGAACAGACGGCAAATTATCTGGAAATAGGAAAGTGACTATCGCCATTTATTGAAATTTAAGGTGAATGGTAACCTTTGCATTGTGTTTAGCCAATGACCGAAAAACGTTTATTAGGCTGCAGAACGTCTTTTGCCCCCATTGGCAGAAAAGACGGCTGATGTCATTGGTTTGCCGCCTTTCAGATTTTAATAGGTCACAACAAACAACTCATTGAGCAGATCCACACACAGACACAATTAGTTCAATGATAAGATTCTAAACGTTGGGACATTATACACATGCAGTGTAGGTCTCTCTATAAGGATGTTTATGATTTATATGTAGGAACATTAACCTCTATCATTATAGCCCATTGAGTATGCACACAATCCTTTTCTATTTCCGATTCTTCTGCTGCTTTCATGGCCCTTCCACACTGTACAGTCACCAGGATTCATCTCTTCTCAGTGGTATTGAGCCTCTTCCACTCTCTCCCCCCACATCTCCTTATCAGAATCGTTCCCGCAGCCTATCACTGCCTTCTCATGCCTTTTCCCCATCTGGTTCCGGCCTGAGACACTCGCCTTCTCTACCACCCAGCTCCATGCTTCTCGTTAGGCGCAGCAAGGAACTAGAGACTGGAAGACAGAGAGAGTTGTCCCATACTGATGGTGAAAAAGAAAAGGATGCGAATCCCCGATCCAACAAGGCATCCAATGTGGATGATTTGGCTGAGGAAATGTCCCAGAAGTTGTCAGGAAGGTGTAGAGCTTCGAGTATAAAAGTAAGTGGAATTTTACACTCTTTTTCCCCTTTATCCCCTAGACACTGAGGAGGTAATTTGTATAATTGTATTACCAAAGCGCCACTTGGGTACACAGCGCGTACATTATAACAATACAGAGTACAAAACAAGGGGATAAGTGTGAGGCCATTATACAGAGAGATAAAAATTAATTAATACAAATTTCATATAAGAAAGTATATTATACATTATGTATTAAATCGATACACAGTGCAAAAAAGCCTCGACACATTAGGAAGGAGATCCCTGCCCCAAAGTGTTACAATCTAAGTGGGAGGGACAACAAATTTGCAGGGGATACACACTCAGTAGTGAATTATGAAGGGTTGACTAGGTCCCAGTCTAGGGGGGAATGACTCGTTCCGTTTGGATAGATTGCCTCCGAGAAGAAGAAGAGAGCAGACATTAGAGATTTGGGATTGAACTTCTGGGGTTAGCGCGGGGGTGGACAAGTAATTGGGTATCATCAGACATATAGAGGATACTTAAAACCCATAGAACTGTTATTATGTCTCCCAGAGAGATATAGTGTAGAGGGAGAACAGCAAGTGTCCTATAATCCGAGCCCTGAGGACCCCACACTAAGCAGAACAGGAGAGGAAGTCTTATTAGCAAAAAAACAGAGAAAGATCTGTCAGAGAGAAAGAGACAACCACGCAGCAGCTGATATCGGATGCCAGAGAATATAGACCTGTATAGAAGAGAGTGGTCCACAGTATCAAAGGAAGCGAATAGGTCAAGGAGAATGAGGACCGGAAATGTCCTTTGGCTTGCAGCTTGTAGGTCATTTGAGACTTTGCAGAGGGAACGTTTCAGTCGAATGACCTGTCGGAATCCTGATTGTAAGGGTCAATAAGTTATTAAGCATGGAGGTATTTAGTAATACGTTGTAGAGACGAGCACGGTCAAGACGTTTTGATGCACAACGGTTAAAAGGGAGACAGGTTGCGGTAGTTTTGATAGAACAGGTAGGGCCAGAGAGGGTTTTTAAGAAGAGGTTTGGCATATGCATGTTTTAAAAGCAGCAGGAAAAATCCCAGAGGTCAGGGAGGAATTAAAAATGTGAGAAAGAGCAGGGAAAGGATTTTAGCGCTGAGTCTGGAGGAAGGAGGGCAGGGATCACGGGTTCACATTGTAAGCGGTTGAGGACAATAGGAGATCGAAGACTTCAGAATGGGTGTCAGGGGTGAGTGAAAGATTCCAGAACTGCAGGCGGTGGGCAGGCCAGTAGAAGGAGGCAGAGAGTTGCGCTGGGGCGAGAGGATTAGAGTGCGGATATCATCTATTTATTATAAAGTATCTGGCAAATTCTGAGGAGCGTTAATGGAATGAAGAGTGTCAGTAGAGAAGGCTGCAAGAGATCGGTGAATAGGGAAATAGACACGTGGGTTATTTTTATATTGTTATAGTGTGATAAAGTAGGAGTGTTTTGGCTGCTGAAAGGAGGAATTAAGAACGACAACATGAGCTTGAAATGGTTAAAAGTCCGCCTGACTGCGTGACTTTTCCCCCTGCCGCCTCGCTGCACTTAGCACAGACGGCGTAGAACTTGGTATCATGAATTGAGCCAAGGACGGGGGTTAGCGGGGCGACGTTTGTGAGTTTGTAGGGGAAAGGCAGTACATAGTAAGTGGATAAGATAGAGTTATAAAAATGTATTAGTGAATAGGGTTAGAGTCAGACATGAGGGGCAGCGAGGCTAGAACTGAGAGAGGAGGATAGAGACGGCAAATTTCTATGCTCGGGTGTGGGAACAAGGACAGTAAGATGGAGAGGTCAGAGGAGAGGGGAGAGTAGTGTGGTGAGAAAGTGATTAGATTTGGATCAGAGAGTGGGAAGGAGTTACTAGCAAACTGAGAGACAGAAAGAGTTTTAGAAAGACCAAGTCCAGGAAGTTGACCATCCTTATGGTGCTAGTGTTGGTCACTGCTGGAGGGAGAAGGAGGAAGATAGGTGGGGAAGCCGACAGGCCAGGATTGTCTTAGAGTCACCAATGGGACAGAGCACACAGTTGGAGATTTAATGTCCTGGTTTGAAGGGAAGTTTAAAAGAAGAAAACCTTTTGAACTCCAGAATGATAGTTCTGTTCTACACAAGACAAACGTGGACTCAACATTGACTTGAGCCATTTAATACCCATTCAGACCCTTTTATAACCACTCTCTCTCCCCTACCAATTCTCTACTCCCTCTTTCACATTCCAGTTATCCATCCCTTATCTTTTACGTGTTGTTTATAGTGTTATCATCACCCCCAATGGGTTACTTTGTGTTCTTGTATATCTCGTATTTGGAAAAGTTTGTTAGTTGCCAGATGATGTAAGGATCTGAAGAGGAAGAAGAGCTAATCTATTAAGAAAACTATTGTTAGTTTTAGTATCACATAGTTCCCTAAAGCTGGGTGCCACACAGTACAGATTTCTGAAAGATGATAGACAGGATCTGCAACATCCTAAATCCTGTCTGCCATCTTTCAAAGATTGCATACCACACAGTCCCGAGCATTCTCCCTATGAACATCATGGGAGAACGCTCGGGACTGTGTGTTTCCATTGGCCGTGTAGCTACCTCTATAGGGAGAACTAGCGCGGCCAATGGAAATTTGTCGGTCCTTTCCTGAACGAGCGTTCGGCCAACCCGATGGTTCGGGAAACGAAGATACACCCATAACGATAAACCCTGATAGCCACTACAGATAAGTGATCTCTTTATCATTGTATTTCCTATACACAGGGAGTTTCATTATATCTACAAATGGCAGTCTCTGCGATATTACCTGCAAAACATGATGAGTCTAAGTAGCACGGGGACCTACACACAGCCGTAAGTTTATCATTTCATACTCAATCAAATGACAGGTCACATCAGGGATGATAATCAGTGTGTTCGACTTACAGGGGATCTAACAGAGAGAAAGGGGAAGTAGAAAGAAAATGGATACTCAAGCATCCTATTACAGTAGTAATACACTGTGTATTGGATCCAGATATATCTCTATGGGCGCATCTTCCTCCTGCAGTCACTGGTATATAACAGGGGTATATTCCCTATGGGTATCTGCACTCCCTGCAGTCATTGTGTATATAGAGGGTTATTCCATATGGGTATCGTCACTCCCTGCAGTCACTGTGTATTAGCAGGGTATACCTATGGGATCTGTCACTCCCTGCAGTCACTGTGTGATATGCCAGGGTATATTCCCTAGGGTATCTGTCACTCCTGCCAGTCACTGTGTGTTATAGCAGGGTATATTTCCCTAGGGTATCTATCACTCCTGCAGTGCACTGTGTGTTATAGAGCAGGGATATTCCCTACGGGTATCTGTCACTCCCTGCAGTCACGTGTTTTATATAGCAGGGTATATTCCTAGGGTATCTGTCACTCCCTGCAGTCACTGTGGGATATAGCAGGGTTTGATGTCCCTGTGGGTTGATGCTTGTGAAGGTTCTCATTCATCCAGGTCATGGTATATCTGTTGTATTCAATTAGATCAACTGGACTGAAATGTGAGTTCTTGAAACTACATTCAAGAACTACATTTCAAGTGTGTCTGAGTTGCTAATTGAATACAACAGCATATCCCTATGGGTATCTGTCACTCCCTGCAGTTCCTGTGTATTTCGTTGGGTTTATTCCCTGAGTATCTGTCCACTCCTTGCAGTCAGTCACTGTGGTTGTAACGGTCTATTCCCTAGGGTATGTTCACGTCCACTGCAGTCACTGTGTGTTATATGAGGGTATATTCCCTATGGGTATCTATCCACTCCTGCAGTCACTGTGTGTGTATAGCAGGGTATATTCCTTGGGTATCTATCACTCCCTGCAGTCACTGGTGTATATAGCAGGGATATCCCCTATGGGTATCTGTCCTACCTGCAGTCACTGTGTGTATTTATAACGTATATTCCCTATGGGTATCTGTCACTCCCTGCAGTCACTGTGTGTATATAGCAGGGTTTATTCCCTATGGGTATCTGTCACTCCCTGCAGTCACTGTGTATATAACGGTATATTCCCTATGGGTATATGTTACTCCCTGCAGTCACTGTGTATATAGCAGGGTATATTCCCTATGGGTATCTGTCACTCCCTGCAGTTACTGTGTGTATATAACGGTATATTCCCTATGGGTATCAGTCACTCCCTGCAGTTACTGTGTGTATATAACGGTATATTCCCTATGAGTATCTGTTACTCCCTGCAGTCACTGTGTATATAGCAGGGTATATTCCCTATGAGTATCTGTCACTTCCTGCAGTCACTGTGTGTATATAGCAGGGTATATTCCCTATGGGTATCTGTCACTCCCTGCAGTTACTGTGTGTATATTACGGTATATTCCCTATGGGTATCTGTCACTCCCTGCAGTCACTGTGTATATAGCAGGGTATATTCCCTATGGGTATCGGTCACTCCCTGCAGTCACTGTGTGTATATAGCAGGGTATATTCCCTATGGGTATCGGTCACTCCCTGCAGTCACTGTGTGTATATAGCAGGGTATATCCCCTATGGGTATCTGTCACTCCCTGCAGTCACTGTGTATATAGCAGGGTATATCCCCTATGAGTATCTGTCACTCCCTGCAGTCACTGTGTGTATATAGCAGTGTATATCCCCTATGGGTATCTGTCACTCCCTGCAGTCATTGTGTGTATATAGCAGGGTATATCCCCTATGAGTATCTGTCACTCCCTGCAGTCACTGTGTATATAGCAGGGTATATCCCCTATGGGTATCGGGGACTGCCTGCAGGTACAGTATCTGTATAGTAGGGTATATTGCCAGTATATATTGGAGATCAGGTCACTGTATATGTGTAACAAGGTATTGGTCACATCCTGTGAGTATTGTTTATATTCCTTATAACATTTTGCAGTGTTTCTATATAATTAGTAGCGTTATCAGCTCCTTTTTCTCTCATACAAAGTAACAACATTGTCTTTGTGTCTGCTAGCGCACGTCCGTTATCTCCCACTGTTTCACTGAGCGGCCTGGAGGGCCTGTTTCCTCACTATGCCTCCCTTTATAATGTGGGCCCTGCTGTCCCTGACCTTCAGCTGAGCAAAGATCTGGATAGAGAAACTGCCAGACGAAAGGTAAACGTACATGAAGCCGATTCTTACATATTTACTATTGAGCAAGGCATGGTACATACTATATACGGTTAGTTCCCTTTATTTAACTAAAGGGCCTTGGGAACAGAGCAAACAGTATAGCAAACACTGTGTTACCATGAGTAAACAAAGTAATACTCACATGAACAACATGGGGTGAAGTATGATTTATTACTGGGGAGCAATGCTGGGTTCATTGGCTTTCCATAATATAACTGTTAATGATCAGTCACCTTCCCTCTGTGTGCAGAAATAGATGTAGATATATAGATTTACCAGAGGGGGCGCCAGTGTCTAATCCTTCGGGTAGAGGGGAGCGTCCTCCATTTTCCCCCCATAACAGTTGTTGGGGTCATGATGGACTCTGATCAGTATTTGAACACAACCTGGGTAGCCTTAGCCCACAGGTTTATCAGTAATTAATTTCGGTGTGTGTGCTAGGGATAGCTACACTCGCTCTCTCTAGAGATGACAGTATAGTATAGTGCCAGTAAATCCATTGGAAGTTACAGTTACAGTTGGGGACCTCCATCTTTCAGCTATAGACTTGCTCGGTAGTCTATATCCCATGGTGCTTAGGGATAATAAAACATCTTCAATCCTTTATGGCTCGTACAGACGCTCGATTTACGAGCAAGGAACGCCGCCCGACGGCCAAGCGCTACACACGACGGCCGGGCAAGGGCTACACACGACGATTGGGCGTTTCGCCCGAGAATCGTCCGTGTGTATGCGTTTGGTTGGGGGTCGTTTGTTGATTCGCCTGGCGGATCGGCGAATGACCCCCAACCGAAAGCATACACACAGACCATTCCCGTCCGAAACACCTGTTCGCCGCCTGTAGTGCTTGGCTCGGCTGTTCGTAGCGTCGGTTCGTCGGCTTTTCTTCGCGTGCAGCGCTTGGCCATCGGACGTTCGTCGCGTGCAGCGATTGGCCGCCGAAAGTAGATCCCAGGGCAATGCAGCTCACCTAGTGTGGCCAGGCCAATAGCCCAAAACTAGCGAGCGCTATTTAACGTGTTAGTGTGGCCTAGCCCTACATGTAACGTTTTAATGGGCAATGTTAAAGGGTATGTTTCTGCACAATATTGAATATGTTGCAGCATATGTGACATTATACTTAACACACACATCAACATTCCCCTAAAATCTACACAATGAAAAAAAGTGAAAAAACAACTTTAGACACAAAGTATACCGTGCATGGTACATAATGCACCTACTCAAGAGTGTCATCAGCCCAGTGACAGTGAAGATTCATGGTTTTAAAGTTGTCCCATGGGGGCTGCCAACTTTGCTGCTCCTAGTGTACCCACTGGGTATCGCACATGCCCAATAGCCATGTCTTAGGGACAGGGATAAATAGCAAACTCATATCTATTTAACATGTATACTTATGTTGCATTATATTGTTAAAATAAACACACACATTATTTACATTATTCACGCTCAATATTTGCACCCATATTATATACACACATTCCAGAAGTGAATTGATCTATAAACTCATAAACTACAAATGCCCATTAGCTAAGTGTGTGTGAATGTACTTCTGCGATGTTTTAATATAAAGTCACAGAGCAGTTCCCTGACTTTAAAAACCTTATATTACACTGTAAGGGGCGCATTATATCTTATAATACAGAAGGTTTAATTATTTTAAATAAAAAATAGTGTTTTGCCATTTTTTAGTTTAAATAATTTAAATAGGGAGAGTTAGAGAACATTATACAATCCTTCTGGTTCCCTATGATATATTCCCTATGGGTATCTGTCACTCCCTGCAGTCACTGTGTATATAACGGTATATTCCCTATGGGTATATGTTACTCCCTGCAGTCACTGTGTATATAGCAGGGTATATTCCCTATGGGTATCTGTCACTCCCTGCAGTTACTGTGTGTATATAACGGTATATTCCCTATGGGTATCAGTCACTCCCTGCAGTTACTGTGTGTATATAACGGTATATTCCCTATGAGTATCTGTTACTCCCTGCAGTCACTGTGTATATAGCAGGGTATATTCCCTATGAGTATCTGTCACTTCCTGCAGTCACTGTGTGTATATAGCAGGGTATATTCCCTATGGGTATCTGTCACTCCCTGCAGTTACTGTGTGTATATTACGGTATATTCCCTATGGGTATCTGTCACTCCCTGCAGTCACTGTGTATATAGCAGGGTATATTCCCTATGGGTATCTGTCACTCCCTGCAGTCACTGTGTGTATATAGCAGGGTATATTCCCTATGGGTATCTGTCACTCCCTGCAGTCACTGTGTGTGTATAGCAGGGTATATCCCCTATGGGTATCTGTCACTCCCTGCAGTCACTGTGTGTGTATATAGCAGGGTATATCCCCTATGGGTATCTGTCACTCCCTGCAGTCATTGTGTGTATATAGCAGGGTATATCCCCTATGAGTATCTGTCACTCCCTGCAGTCACTGTGTATATAGCAGGGTATATCCCCTATGGGTATCGGGGACTGCCTGCAGGTACAGTATCTGTATAGTAGGGTATATTGCCAGTATATATTGGAGATCAGGTCACTGTATATGTGTAACAAGGTATTGGTCACATCCTGTGAGTATTGTTTATATTCCTTATAACATTTTGCAGTGTTTCTATATAATTAGTAGCGTTATCAGCTCCTTTTTCTCTCATACAAAGTAACAACATTGTCTTTGTGTCTGCTAGCGCACGTCCGTTATCTCCCACTGTTTCACTGAGCGGCCTGGAGGGCCTGTTTCCTCACTATGCCTCCCTTTATAATGTGGGCCCTGCTGTCCCTGACCTTCAGCTGAGCAAAGATCTGGATAGAGAAACTGCCAGACGAAAGGTAAACGTACATGAAGCCGATTCTTACATATTTACTATTGAGCAAGGCATGGTACATACTATATACGGTTAGTTCCCTTTATTTAACTAAAGGGCCTTGGGAACAGAGCAAACAGTATAGCAAACACTGTGTTACCATGAGTAAACAAAGTAATACTCACATGAACAACATGGGGTGAAGTATGATTTATTACTGGGGAGCAATGCTGGGTTCATTGGCTTTCCATAATATAACTGTTAATGATCAGTCACCTTCCCTCTGTGTGCAGAAATAGATGTAGATATATAGATTTACCAGAGGGGGCGCCAGTGTCTAATCCTTCGGGTAGAGGGGAGCGTCCTCCATTTTCCCCCCATAACAGTTGTTGGGGTCATGATGGACTCTGATCAGTATTTGAACACAACCTGGGTAGCCTTAGCCCACAGGTTTATCAGTAATTAATTTCGGTGTGTGTGCTAGGGATAGCTACACTCGCTCTCTCTAGAGATGACAGTATAGTATAGTGCCAGTAAATCCATTGGAAGTTACAGTTACAGTTGGGGACCTCCATCTTTCAGCTATAGACTTGCTCGGTAGTCTATATCCCATGGTGCTTAGGGATAATAAAACATCTTCAATCCTTTATGGCTCGTACAGACGCTCGATTTACGAGCAAGGAACGCCGCCCGACGGCCAAGCGCTACACACGACGGCCGGGCAAGGGCTACACACGACGATTGGGCGTTTCGCCCGAGAATCGTCCGTGTGTATGCGTTTGGTTGGGGGTCGTTTGTTGATTCGCCTGGCGGATCGGCGAATGACCCCCAACCGAAAGCATACACACAGACCATTCCCGTCCGAAACACCTGTTCGCCGCCTGTAGTGCTTGGCTCGGCTGTTCGTAGCGTCGGTTCGTCGGCTTTTCTTCGCGTGCAGCGCTTGGCCATCGGACGTTCGTCGCGTGCAGCGATTGGCCGCCGAAAGTAGATCCCAGGGCAATGCAGCTCACCTAGTGTGGCCAGGCCAATAGCCCAAAACTAGCGAGCGCTATTTAACGTGTTAGTGTGGCCTAGCCCTACATGTAACGTTTTAATGGGCAATGTTAAAGGGTATGTTTCTGCACAATATTGAATATGTTGCAGCATATGTGACATTATACTTAACACACACATCAACATTCCCCTAAAATCTACACAATGAAAAAAAGTGAAAAAACAACTTTAGACACAAAGTATACCGTGCATGGTACATAATGCACCTACTCAAGAGTGTCATCAGCCCAGTGACAGTGAAGATTCATGGTTTTAAAGTTGTCCCATGGGGGCTGCCAACTTTGCTGCTCCTAGTGTACCCACTGGGTATCGCACATGCCCAATAGCCATGTCTTAGGGACAGGGATAAATAGCAAACTCATATCTATTTAACATGTATACTTATGTTGCATTATATTGTTAAAATAAACACACACATTATTTACATTATTCACGCTCAATATTTGCACCCATATTATATACACACATTCCAGAAGTGAATTGATCTATAAACTCATAAACTACAAATGCCCATTAGCTAAGTGTGTGTGAATGTACTTCTGCGATGTTTTAATATAAAGTCACAGAGCAGTTCCCTGACTTTAAAAACCTTATATTACACTGTAAGGGGCGCATTATATCTTATAATACAGAAGGTTTAATTATTTTAAATAAAAAATAGTGTTTTGCCATTTTTTAGTTTAAATAATTTAAATAGGGAGAGTTAGAGAACATTATACAACCTCTGGGTGTTCCCTATGATTACAGGCTGGAGAGTAGAGAACATTATACAATCCTTCTGGTTCCCTCTGATTACCAGGCTAGGGAGAGTTAGAGAACATTATACAATCCTTCTGTTTCCCTATGATTACCAGGCTAGGGAGTTAAGAACCTTATACAATCCTTCTGGTTCCCTCTGATTACCAGGCTGGGAGTTAGAGAACATTATACATCCTTCTGGTTCCCTATGATACCCAGGCTAGGGAGAGTTAGAGAACATTAACAATCCTTCTGGTTCCCTAGATTACAGCTAGGAGAGTTAGAGAACATTATACAATCCTTCTGGTTTCCCTATGATTACCAGGCTAGGGAGAGTTAGAGAACATTATACAATCCTTCTGGTTCCCTATGATTACCAGGCTAGGGAGAGTTAGAGAACATTATACAATCCTTCTGGTTCCCTATGATTACCAGGCTAGGGAGAGTTAGAGAACATTATTCAATCCTTCTGGTTCCCTATGATTCCAGGATGGGGAGTTAGAGAACATTATACAATCCTTTGGTTTCCCTATGATTACCAGGCTAGGGAGAGTTAGAGAACATTATACAATCCTTCTGGTTCCCTATGATTACCAGGCTAGGGAGAGTTAGAGAAATTATCAATCCTTCTGGTTCCCTATGATTACCAGGCTAGGGAGGAGTTAGAGAACATTATACAACTTCTGGTTCCCTATGATTACCAGGCTAGGGAGAGTTAGAGAACATTATACAATCCTTCAGGTTCCCTATGATTACCAGGCTAGGGAGAGTTAGAGAACATTATTCAATCCTTCTGGTTCCCTATGATTACCAGGCTAGGGAGAGTTAGAGAACATTATTCAATCCTTCTGGTTCCCTTGATTACCAGGTCGGAGAGTTAGAGAACATTATACAATCCTTGGTTCCCTCTGATTACCAGGCTAGGGAGAGTTAGAAACATTATACAATCCTTCTGGTTCCCTATGATACCAGGCTAGGGAGAGTTAGAGGAACATTATACAATCCTTCTGGTTCCCTATGATTACCAGGCTGAGGGAGAGTTAGAGAACATTATACAACCTTCTGGTTTCCCTATGATTACCAGGCTAGGGAGTTAGAGAACATTATACAATCCTTCTGGTTCCCTATGATACCAGGCTAGGGAGAGTTAGAGAACATTATCAATCCTTCTGGTTCCCTATGATTACCAGGCTAGGGAGAGTTAGAGAACATACAATCCTCTGGTTCCTAGATTACCAGGCTAGGGAGAGTTGAGAAATTATACAATCCTTCTGGTTCCCTATGATTACCAGGCTAGGGAGAGTTAGAGAACATATACAATCCTCTTGGTTCCCTATGATTACCAGGCTAGGGAGAGTTAGAGAATATTATACAATCCTTCTGGTTCCATGATTACCAGGCTAGGGAGTTAGAGAACATATACAATCCTTCTGGTTCCTCTGATTACCAGGTAGGGAGAGTTAGAGAACATTATACAATCCTTTCTGGTTTCTATGATTACCAGCTAGGGAGAGTTAGAGAAATTATACAATCCTTCTGGTTCCCTCTGATTACCAGGCTAGGGAGAGTTAGAGAACATTATACAATCCTTCTGGTTCCCTATGATTACCAGGCTAGGGAGAGTTGAGAGAACATATACAATCCTTCTGGTTCCTATGATTACCAGGCTAGGAGAGTTAGAGAACATTATACAATCCTTCTGGTTCCCTATGATTACCAGGCTAGGGAGAGTTAGAGAACATTATACAATCCTTCTGGTTCCCCTATGATTACCAGGCTAGGGAGAGTTAGAGAACATTATACAATCCTTCTGGTTCCCCTATGATTACCAGGTAGGGAGAGTTAGGAAATTATACAATCCTTCTGGTTTCCTATGATTACCAGGCTGGGAGGGAGGTTAGAGAACATTATACAATCCTTCTGGTTCCCTATGATTACCAGGCTAGGGAGTTAGAGAACATTATACAATCCTTCTGGTTCCCTCTGATTACCAGGCTAGGGAGAGTTAGAGAACATTATACAATCCTTCTGGTTCCCTATGATTACCAGGCTAGGGAGAGTTAGAGAACAATACACATCCTTTGGTTTCCTATGATTACCAGGCTAGGGAGAGTTAGAGAACATTATACAATCCTTCTGGTTCCCTATGATTACCAGGCTAGGGAGAGTTAGAGAACATTATACAATCCTTCTGGTTCCCTTGATTACCAGGCTAGGGAAGTTAGAGAACATTATACAATCCTTCTGGTTCCCTATGATACCAGGCTAGGGAGAGTTAGAGAACATTATACAATCCTTCTGGTTCCCTTGGTACCAGGCTAGGGAGAGTTAGAGAACATTATACAATCCTTCTGGTTCCCTATGATTACCAGGCTAGGGAGAGTTAGAGAAACATTATACAATCCTTCTGGTTCCCTAGATTACCAGGCTAGGGAGAGTTAGAGAAATATACATCCTTCTGGTTCCCTATGATTACCAGGCTAGGGAGAGTTAGAGAACATTATACACTCCTTCTGGTTCCCTATGATTACCAGGCTAGGGAGAGAGAGTAACATTATACAATCCTTCTGGTTCCCTATGATTACCAGGCTAGGGAGAGTTAGAGAACATTATACAATCCTTCTGGTTCCTATGATTACCAGGCTAGGGAGAGTTAGAGAACATTATACAATCCTTCTGGTTCCCTATGGTACCAGGCTAGGGAGAGTTAGAGAACATTATACAAATTCTTTGGTTCCCTATGATTACCAGGCTAGGGAGAGTTAGAGAACATTTACAATCCTTCTGGTTTCCTATGATTACCAGGCTAGGGAGAGTTAGAGAACATTATACAATCCTCTGGTTCCTATGATTACCAGGCTAGGGAGAGTTAGAGAACATTATACAATCCTTTGGTTTCCCTCTGAGTTACCCGGCTAGGGAGAGGTAGAGAACATTATACAACCTTCTGGTTCCCTAGATTACCAGGCTAGGGAGAGTTAAGAGAACTTATTAACAATCCTTCTGGTTCCCTATGATTACCAGGCTAGGGAGAGTTAGAGAAATTATACAATCCTTCTGGTTTCCTATGATTACCAGGCTAGGGAGAGTTAGAGAACCTTAACAATCCTTCTGGTTCCCTAGATTACCAGGCTAGGGAGGTTAGAGAACATTATACAATCCTTCTGGTTCCCTATGATTACCAGGCTAGGGAGAGTTAGAGAACATTATACAATCCTCTGTTCCTATGATTACCAGGCTAGGGAGAGTTAGAGAACATTATACAATCCTTCTGGTTCCCTATGATTTCCAGGCTAGGGAGAGTTAGACACGTTCCTTCTGGTTTCCCTATAATTACCTGCACGTTGTTTCCGGGTTCCCCCCCCCCCCTCTGGGTCATCTGTCATGAATCTGGATCAGCTGTTAAGCCGCTGTGCCGTATAATCTCATTAATACATCACGTGGGAGCAGCTTTAATTAAGCCCATTCAGCCCACTGCTAATAACTGTCTATAAGATGGTATTCCCCTATAGTCAGGGTCACCACCCACCCAGAGGATTTAGTAAAAACGAACGTGTTTCTTTCTCTATTTCAGCATCTTGAGCGCCATGTCCAGAACTTACAGAATGAAATGCTTGAGTTACAGCAGAGACTGACAGTGACCCTGACGGCTGATCGTAGGAAAGACACCATGATTCAGCACCTGGACCAGGTAATATCACTGATATCACTGTTTTCCAAGGGTCAAACATAAACATTGTTACAGACCCAGACTTAGGATAGTGTAGGTCAGGCTAAGCGACAGAGGGATGCTGGGTAAATAAAGATGGTAGATACTATGTTGCTGGTCCAGAAGCCATGTGTTAGTAGGTCTCCCACAGGCACACTTGGCTGCAATAGTCTGGATGTTAGATTAGTAGTAATATATATTTCTAATGTTGCCCTTTTTCTATGTCCCTTTTCTGTAACCACATTCTGCATGTTTCTGACAGTGATTCTCTTTATACATTAATGGTTCTCTCTGATTTTTAACCTTTACATCCTTATAAGCAGTACAAGTGCCACGTCAGTGTGATAATAGCGCCTAGGATAGGTCCCTCTAGCAGGCAGGATTTTTGCAATGCACTGCTGCGCTTTAAATGCTATGTAGGCTGTGCTTCACTAGAAATCTTTGTTATTGGAATGCAGGCGATACGAACATTCCAAGAACAGATCGGAGCTGAGCGCACATAGTGGGAGCACTCCGAGAGCGTTACATTGGCAATGTGAATAAGAGCAAAACGCGTGGGACCTAGCCCATACAGAATATTCCTGCTCTTTGCATTTACAAGCGATTTGGTGTTAATATGCTTGTCACCGCTGATGCATTTTCCACAAAGGACTATAAAACAGAACTCTGACTATTGGTCAGTGCTGAGATTATAGGAAATGGAATGTCCAATCAGATTGTCCAAAGCTGTTTCAGTAACTCTCCCATCAGCCCAACAATGGCTTTAAGTTGGAATTGTGGGTTCCATTGAACAAGTAAGAGACGTCTCTGATTTCTACAGCGCCTTTTCCTCTAGTTGTGGCCTTGTTAGCAGTTATTGAAACGTTTTATAAAACTCTCCCTCGTAGATCTAGTGTAGATCTGTGTCATTGGGAATGTCACCCCCTTTTTTTCCCTCAGAACCTGGCATTGGTCGTCGGGGGGTGGAAACAACAAGAGCAGAAGAGAGAGGAGATGATGCATCAGCTGACCAAGGAGAAAGAGGAATCTGACCAGGCCAGAGTCCGGGACGGAGAGGTGGGTTTGGCCAAGACTTCACCCGGGGACGATGCATTTTACATTGTAATCCCCAGACAACCTCTCTCTGTTTTACCCCCCAGGCTCTGGCTCAGGTGCAGAAGGAGCTTTTTGAGGTACGGGACAGTCTTGAGGAAGAAAAGCAAAGATTAGCAATGGCACAGAATGAATTGCAAAAACTGGTAAGAGATTGCAAAGAAAAGAACCGGATTGCTTGTTCCTCTCCTTTACCTCTAGTGCTATCACTGTGGTATGTGTCTCTATTTACATTCTGTTTTGGCAGGCAGAGGAGAAGACTGCTATGGTGTCTCAGTTTCTGACAGAGCAAGAGAAGGAGCGGAGGGAAGTCATGCAGAAGAACACAAGTGCTGGAGAATCTGAGGAGCAGATGCAGGAACTGCAGACGGAGTGGCTGGAGGAAAGGAGAGAGAACTGCGGGGCGGTGTGAGAAACTGCAAGAGGAGAGGATAAGAGAGGTGGAGAGCGAGAGGGTAAGAGAGGTGGAGAGTGAGAGGGTAAGAGCGGTGGAGAGTGAGAGGTAAGAGAGGTGGAGATGGAGAGTGAGAGGGTTAAGAGAGGTGGAGAGTGAGAGGGTAAGAGAGGTGGAGAGTGAGGGTAAGAGAGATGGAGAGTGAGAGGGTAAGAGAGATGGAGAGCGAGAGGGTAAGAGAGATGGAGAGTGAGAGGGTAGAGAGATGGAGAGTAGAGGATAGAGAGATGGAGAGTGAGAGGTAAGAGAGGTGGAGAGTGAGAGGGTAAGAGAGGTGGAGAGAGGTGAGACGGGTAGAGAGATGGAGGAGAGGTAACGGAGGTGGACGGTAGAGAGTGCGAGGGTGAGAGGGTGGGGTGAGGGTCGGGATGGGGTGGGGTGGAGGGAGGAGGGTTGAGATGAGGGTAAGAGATGATGGAGAGTGAGAGGTAGAGAGTGGAGAGCGAGAGGGTGGAGAGGTGAGAGAGTGGAGTGGAGGGTACGAGCGTGGAGAGTGAGGGTAAGAGAGATGGACGAGGAGAGGATAAGAGAAGGTGGAGAGTGAGAGGGTAAGAGAGATGGAGATGAGAGGTAAGAGAGGTGGAGAGCGAGAGGATAAGAGAGATGGAGAGCGAGAGGGTAAGAGGGGAGAGCGAGAGGGTAAGAGAGGTGGAGAGGGAGAGGGTAAGAGAGGTGGAGAGCGAGAGGGTAAGAGGTGGAGAGCGAGAGGGTAAGAGAGTGGAGGAGCGAGAAGGTAAGAGAGGTGGGAGAGCGAGGAGGGTAAGAGAGGTGGAGAGGAGAGGGTAAGAGAGGTGGAGAGGCGATGAGGGGTAAGAGAGGTGGAGAGCGAGAGGGTAAGAGAGGTGGAGAGTGAGAGGGTAAGAGAGGTGGAGAGCGAGAGGGTAAGAGAGGTGGAGAGCGAGAGGGTAAGAGAGTGGAGGAGGGAGGGTAAGAGAGGTGGAGAGCGAGAGGGTAAGAGAGGTGGAGAGGAGAGGGTAAGAAGAGGAGGTGGGAGGCGAGAGGTGATGGAGAGTGGGAGCGAGAGGGGTAGAGAGGTGGAGAGTGAGGGGTAAGAGACGGTGGAGAGTGAGAGGTAAGAGAGAGGATGGAGCGTGGAGGTGAGAGAGTGGGAGAGCGAGAGCGGGTAAGAGCGAGAGGGAGAGAGTGAGAGGGATAGAGAGGTGGAGAGTGAGAGGGTTCGAGAGGAGAGAGGTGGAGAGCGAGAGGGGTAAGAGGGTGGAGGTGGGAGAAGAGGGTAAGAGAGATGGAGAGTGAGAGGTAAGAGAGGTGGAGAGCGAGATGGAGGGAGAGGAAGAGGAAGAGAGATGGAGAGCGAGAGGGGTAAGAGAGGTGGAGAGTACAGAGAGGGTAAGAGAGGTGGAGAGGAGAGGGTAAGAGAGGTGGAGAGCGAGAGGGTAAGAGAGGTGGAGAGGGGAGGGTAGAGAGGTGGAGAGGAGAGGGGAGAGAGGTGGAGAGGCGAGGGTAAGAGAGGTGGAGAGCGAGAGAGGGTAGAGAGGTGGAGAGCGAGAGGGTAAGAGAGGTGGAGGAGTCGAGAGGGTAAGAGAGGTGGAGAGCGAGAGGGTAAGAGAGGTGGAGAGCGAGAGGGTAAGAGAGGTGGAGAGCGAGAGGGTAAGAGAGGGGAGAGGAGAGGGTAAGAGAAGAGAGGGGAGAAGCGATGAGAGGTAAGGAGGTGGAGAGCGAGAGGGTAAGAGAGGTGGAGAGGAGAGAGGAGAGGGAGGAGAGGTGAGAGCGAGAGGGTAAGAGAGGTGAGCGAGAGGGATCGAGGGTAAGGAGGTGGAGAGCGCGAGAGGGTAAGAGAGGTGGAGAGCGACGAGAGGTAAGAGAGGTGGAGAGAGCGAAGAGGGGTAAGAGAGGTGGAGAGACTGAGAGGTAGAGAGGTGGAGGTGGAAGGAGCGAGAGGGTAGAGTAAGAGAGGGGGGTGAGAGAGAGAGGAGAGGGTAGAAGAGGGTGGAGAGGCGAGAGGGTAAGAGAGGTGGGGAGGAGCGAGAGGGTAAGAGAGGTGGAGAAGAGAGGAGAGGGAGAGAGAGGGTGGGGAGGAGTGAGAGGGTAAGAGGAGGTGGAGAGCAGAGAGGTTAGAGAGGTGGAGAGCGATGAGGGTAAGAGAGGTGGAGGAGAGGGAGAGGGTAAGAGAGGTGGAGACGAGAGGGGTACTGAGAGGGTAAGAGAGGGGGAGAGCGAGAGGGTAGAGAGGTGGAGAGCGAGAGGGTTAAGAGAGGTGGAGAGCGGGAGGTAAGAGAGATGAGAGGGGGGAGGGAAGAGAGGTGAGAGTGAGGAGGGGTAAGGGAGAGGGAGAGAGTGAGAGGTAAGAGAGGTGGGAGAGTGATGGAGGTGGTAAGAGAGGTGGAGTGAGAGGGTAAGAGAGTAGAGAGAGGTGAGAGGGTATAAGAGAGGTGGAGAGCGAGAGGTAAGAGAGGTGGAGAGCGAAGAGAGGTTGAGAGGGTAGGAGGGTGGAGAGCGAGAGGGTACGAGAGGTGGAGAGCGATGGGGTAAGAGAGGTGTGAGAGCGAGAGGGTAAAGAGGTGAGAGGGAGGGTAAGAGAGGTAGGAGAGAGGAGAGGGTTAGAGAGTGTGGAGAGCGAGAGGGTAAGAGGTGGAGAGCGAGAGGGTAAGAGAGGTGAGAGTGAGCGGGTAAGAGAGGTGGAGAGTGAGAGGGTAAGAGGTGGAGAGCCGAGGGTAAGAGGTGGAGAGCGAGAGGGTAAGAGAGAGAGATGGAGAGTGAGAGGTAAGAGAGGTGGAGGAGCGAGAGGGTAAGAGAGGTGGAGAGCGAGAGGGTAAGAGAGGGGGAGAGCGAGAGGGTAAGAGAGATGGAGAGTGAGAGGGAAGAGAGGGGGAGAGTGAGAGGGTAAGAGGTGGAGAGCGAGAGGGTAGGAGGGTATGAGGTGGAGGAGGAGAGGGTAGAGAGGTGGAGTGAGAGGGTAAGGGGTGGCGAGAGTGAGAGGGTAAGGAGGAGGAGAGTGAGTGAGGGTAAGAGAGGTGGAGAGTCGAGAGGGAAGAGAGGTGGAGATGCGAGAGGGTAAGAGAGGTGGAGGCGCGAGAGGGTAAGAGGTGGAGAGTGAGAGGGTTAAGAGAGGTGGAGAGCGAGAGGGTAAGAGAGAGTGGAGAGTGAGAGGGTAAGAGAGGTGGAGAGCGAGAGGGTAAGAGAGGTGGAGAGTGAGAGGGTAAGAGAGATGGAGAGTGAGAGGGTAAGAGAGGTGGAGAGTGAGAGGGTTAAGAGGAGGGGAGAGGAGAGGTAAGAGGTAGAGACGAGAGAGGGTGGAGAGCGAGAGGGTAAGGAGAGGTAGGAGCGGGAGGGTAAGAGAGGTGGAGAGGAGAGGGTAAGAGAGGTGGGAGCGAGGAGGGTAGAGAGATGGAGAGCGAGAGGGTATAAGAGGGTGGAGAGGAGAGGGGTAAGAGAGGTGGAGGGAGAGGGGAAGCGAGCGGGTAGTAAGAGAGGTGGGAGAGTGAGAGGTGGTGAGAGAGAGGTGGAGAGAGGAGAGCGTAAGAGAGAGTGGAGAGCGAGAGGGTAAGAGAGGTGGAGAGCGAGAGGGTAGAGAGTGGAGAGGAGGAGGGTAAGAGGAGGCTGGTGAGGAGAGTGAGGGAGTCTAAGAGAGGTGGTAGAAGGAAGAGAGGTGAAAGAGAGGTGGAGAGCGAGAGGGTAGAGCGGATGTGAGAGCGAGGAGGGTAAGAGAGGTGGGAGAGCGGGGAAGAGTGAGGCGGAGGGTATAAAGAGGTGGGAGAGCGAGAGGGTAAGAGAGGTGGGAGGGAGGAGGGGTAAGAAGGAGAGCGAGAGGGTAAGAGAAGTGGAGAGGAGGGGGTAAGAGGTGGAGAGCGAGAGGGTTAAGAGAGGTGGGAGGAGCGAAGGTAAGGAGAGGTGGATGGAAGAGGAGGGGGTAGAGAGGTGGAGAGTGAGAGGTAAGAGAGGTGGAGAGGAGAGGGGTAAGAGAGGGGAGAGGTAAGAGAGGGTGGTAGAGAGTGGAGAGTGAGAAGGATGGAGGTGGAGAGCGGAGAGGTAAGAGAGGTGGAGAGAATCGAGAGGGTAAAGAGAGGGTGGGAGAGCGGAGGGTAAGATGAGATGGAGAGGAGAGGGCGAGAGGGTAAGAGGTGAGAGTGGAGAGGAGGAGCGTGAGAGGTAAGAGAGGTGGAGAGCCGAGAGGGTAAGAGAGGTGGAGAGCGAGAGGGTAAGAGAGGAGTGGAGAGGAGAGGTAAGAGAGGTGGAGAGCGAGAGGGTAAGAGAGGTGGAGAGTGAGGGGAAGAGAGATGGAGAGTGAGAGGTAAGAGAGGTGGAGAGCGAGAGGGTAAGAGAGGTGGAGGGAGAGGGTAAGAGAGGTGGGAGAGCGAGAGGGTAAGAGAGGTGGAGAGCGAGAGGGTAAGAGATGTGGAGAGCGAGAGGGTAAGAGAGATGGAGAGTGAGAGGGTAGAGAGGTGGAGAGGGAGAGGGTAAGAGGTGGAGAGTGAGAGGGTAAGAGAGGTGGAGAGCGAGAGGGTAAGAGAGGTGGGGAGCGAGAGGGTAAGAGAGGTGGAGAGTGAGAGGGTAAGAGAGGTGGAGAGAGAGAGGGTAAGAGAGGTGGAGAGCGATGAGGGGAAGGGTTTGGAGAGAGAGAGGGAGAGGAGAGACGAGAGGGTAAGGAGTGGGAGAGACGGAGAGGGGTAAGAGAGGTGGAGAGCGAGAGGGTAAGAGAGTGGAGAGCGAGGGGAAGAGAGGTGGAGAGCGAGAGGGGTAAGAGAGGTGGGGAGAGCGAAGAGGGTAAGAGAGGTGGAGAGTGAAGAGGTTAAGAGAGGGGAGACGTGAGAGGGTAAGAGAGGTGGAGCGTGAGAGGGAAGAGGGGGAGAGTGAGAGGGTAAGGAGGTGGGAGTGGAGGGTAAGAGAGGTGAGAGTGAGAGGGAAGAGAGGTGGAGAGCGAGAGGGTAAGAGAGTTGGAGAGTGAGAGGGGGAGAGATGGAGAGCGAGAGGGGTAAGAGAGGTGGAGAGTGAGAGGGTAAGAGAGGGGGAGAGTGAGAGGGTAAGAGAGATGGAGATGGGGAGAGCAGAGGGTAAGAGGGTGGAGAGCGAGAGGTGTAAAGAGTGGAGTGAGAGGGGGAGAGATGTGGAGGACGAGGGTAGAGAGGTGGAGAGTGATGAGAGGTAAGAGGTGGAGAGCTGAGAGGGTAGAGGTGGAGGAGAGGGGGTAGAGAGATGGGAGTGAGAGGTAAGAGAGGTGGAGAGGAGAGGGTAAGAGAGGGGAGAGTGAGGAGGGTAAGAGAGGTGGAGAGTGAGAGGGTAAGAGAGGTGGAGAGGAGAGGGTAAGAGAGGTGGAGAGTGAGAGGGTAAGAGAGGTGGAAGATGAGAGGGTAAGAGAGGGGGAGAGTGAGAGGGTAAGAGAGATGGAGAGGGAGAGGGTAAGAGAGGTGGAGAGATGATGGGGTAAGAGGTGGAGAGGGAGCGGTAAGAGGATGGAGGTGAGAGGTTAAGAGAGGTGAGAGCGAGGAGGGTAAGGAGAGGTTGGAGAGTGAGGAGTGGAGGGTAGGAGGTGGAGGCGAGAGGGTAGAGGGTGGAGAGTGAGAGGGTAAGAGAGGTGGAGAGTGAGAGGGTAAGAGAGGTGGAGAGTGGAGAGGGTAGAGAGAGGTGAGAGAGCCAGAGAGGAGGTGAGAGAGGGTGGAGAGCGAGAGAGGGTAAGAGAGGTGGAGAGCGAGAGAGTTTTGGAGGGTAAGAGAGTGGGAGTGAGAGGTAAGAGAGGTGGGAGCGAGAGGGGATAAGCGAGGTGGAGCAGCGAGAGGGTAAGAGACGGTGGAGAGCGAAGGTAAGAGAGGGGGAGAGTGAGAGGTAAGGAGGTGGAGAGCGAGAGGGTAGAGGGTGGAGAGGGAGGGTAAGAGAGATGGAGAGTGAGAGGTAGAGAGGGGAGGATCAGAGGGTAAGAGGGTGGAGGAGCGAGAGGGTAAGAGAGGTGGAGAGGAGGAGAGGGTAAGAGGATGGAGAGCGAGATGGGTAGAGAGTGGAGAGCGAAGCGGGTTAAGAGAGGTGGAGAGCGAGAGGGGAAGAGAGGTGGAGAGCGGAGAGGGTAAGAGAGGTGGAGAGCGGAGGTAGACGACGAGGTGGGAGGAGAGCGAGGAGGGTAGAGAGGTGGAGAGGAGAGGGTTAAGAGACGATGGAGAGTGGAGGGTAAGAGCAGGTGGAGAGCGAGGAGGGTAAGAGAGGTGGAGAGCGAGAGGGTAAGAGAGGTGGAGAGCGAGAGGGTAAGGAGAGTGGAGAGTGAGAGGGTAAGAGACGTGGAGGAGAGCGAGAGGGTAAGAGAGGTGGAGAGCGAGAGGGTAGAAGAGAGGTGGAGAGTGAGAGGAGAGGAGATGAGGTGGAGAGGAGAGGGTAGAGAGGTTGGAGAGCGAGAGGGTAAGAGAGGTGGAGAGCGAGAGGGTAAGAGAGGTGGAGAGCGAGAGGGTAAGAGAGGTGGGACGCGCGATGAGGGTAAGAGAGGTGGAGAGCGAGAGGGTAAGAGAGGGTGGAGAGCGAGAGGGTAGAGAGGGGGAGAGGAGGGGTAAGAGAGGGAGACGTGAGGGGGGGAAGGATAAGGATTAGAGGACGAGGGGTAGAGAGGTGAGAGGGTAAGAGAGGTAGGAGCGTGAGAGGGTAAGGAGAGGTGGAGGGAGGGGTAAAGAGGGTGGAGAGTGAGAGGGTAAGAGAGGTGGAGGAGAGGAGGGAGGGTAAGAGAGTTGGAGAGTGAGAGAGGGGAGAGATGTGGAGAGCGGAGAGGGTAAGAGAGGTGGAGAGTGAGAGGGTAAGAGAGGGGGAGCAGTGAGAGGGTAAGAGAGATGGAGAGCGAGGAGGGTAAGAGAGGTGGAGAGCGAGAGGGTAAGAGAGTTGGAGAGTGAGAGGGGGAGAGATGGTGGAGAGCGAGAGGGTAGAGAGGGTGGAGAGTGAGAGGGTAAGAGAGGGGGAGAGAGAGTGAGAGGGTAAGAGAGGGGGAGAGTGAGAGGGTAAGAGAGGGGGAGAGTGAGAGGGTAAGAGAGGGGAGTGTGAGAGGGTAATAGAGGTGGAGGGGGAGAGGGTTAGGAATGCCAAAGGTGAGAGGGCAAGAAGGTGTAGAGTGGAGGGGGGAGAGAGGTGGAGAGTGAGAGGGTGAAGAGGTTGTAGAGGGGGAGAGGGTAAGAGAAGCACAGGGGAGAGGTTAGAGGTTAAGAGAGGGGGAGAGAGGAGAGGGTAAGAGAGGTGGAGAGTGAGAGGGTAAAGAGATGTAGAGGGGGAGAGGGTAAGAGAATGCACAGGGTGAGAGGTGAGAGAGGGAGAGTGAGAGGTTAAGGAGAGGGGGAGAGTGAGAGGGTAAAGAGGGGAGGGGGAGAGCGTTAGAGAATGCACAGGGTGAGAGGGTAGGAGAGGTGTAGAGTGAGAGGGGGAGAGGGTAAGAGAATGCACAGGGTGAGAGGGGGAGAGTGAGAGGGTAAGAGAGGTGGAGAGCGAGAGGGTAAGAGAGATGGAGAGTGAGAGGGTAAGAGGGGGAGAGGGTAAGAGAGGTAGAGGGGGAGAGGGTAAGAGAGGTGGAGAGTGAGAGGGTAAGAGAGGTAGAGGGGGAGAGGGTAAGAGAATGCACAGCCAATGGACAGCATGGCTACTGCAGGCCATACACTATAACTCTGTAACTTTACCCTAGTGTGTGGCTATTATAGGTTCCTTCTCTAGTCTATACTGTTTGTACCCATGTGTTTTTCACTTTAAATTAAATAATCATATGGAAGTCCCAGCCTGGGAAGAGCCACCTATTCACTTTCTGGACTCTAATTGGGTATCCTTGGCCTTTCTTTTTCAAGCGTTTATGGGATGTTTGCGATTTATTTCCCTCCTTTCTTTTAGGCTTCGTTTCTACAAGAATCTCAAAAGTCTCGTCAGTTGCAGCAAGCGCTGGCATCACTGCAGGGAGAAGTAACTCGTCTAGAGAGGGATCTGCAGGTTGCACACAGCGAGAGGGACACCCTGGAAATGGACCTAAACCTTGAAAAGGTAACAGCCAATCAGAATGCAGGCTAGAGAAACGAATCCTCTTCGGATGTGTGGTAGGAATGATATGTTGTTTTTCTATTTGTGGAGAGCGGGTGTATGAAAACCCTCAAATATCATTAAAGGGAAACTGTACCCCAAACCCACTTCCCCCAGCTAATCTATAATTCTATAGAGGTTGGAACAAGTATTTGTGTATGTGCGAGCTTATTAGCGAACATTTATTTTGTGTCAGCACTTGCCAGTGTAGCACCCGCATCGAAAGAAGTAACAATACACAATGACACTTAAGCTTTTTATCTTTTATTTTAGGCCCGTGGTGAATCCGAGAAGGTGCGGCTAGAGAGCGAGCATAAAGTACACTTGGAAGAGACCATCGCAGAAAGACTAAGTGCTGTTCATAAAGAGACCGCCCAACATTTGAGTGCAGTTCGAGAGCAGCACAGGTTTGTATCTGGGTTATCAATGTTCTTCTCTTTATTCTGTATCTTTATAGAAACCGTAGCTGCATGGCTGTAGTGATGGTTAAAGGAAAACTAAACTGATTATTTACTTTGTTAAACACATGAATAAGTGTTCTCACCTCCCTGTGAATAATAGATACAGATTTCAGGTTTAGTGTCCCTTTAACACTCACATTCAGGGCTGTTCTCAATGTCTCATCTCTTTTTAGGGGACAGCTGCTTGACCTCACCTCCCAACACGAGGCAGAATTGTCGGCCCACCTCTCACAGTTTAATGCTGCGTTACAGGAACGCGAGAGGCGTCACAGAGAAGTCATCATGGAATATGACCGCAAGTAAGCGCCTTCGTCTTTATCTGATTTCATAGGAAGACTAAAGACTCTTCCCAACCCCCATCCCAAATTTTTTTTTTTTTTTAAAAATCCCTTTTTTGGGAACACAGGTAGGTAGCAAGAAAGATGCTCTACCTCCTATAGGATGCCAGGAAGGAGACCTTCTCAGAGGGCACAACTAGATTGGCACTGTGTCTCCTTGCAGGAATGAAGGACCAACTCCTAGGCACTACTCTGTGTTTTTAAGAAGAGGGTGTGGATACTTTTGCAAGGGCAGCAATTAATGACTTTTTACCGCCCCACAGATTGTCTCACTCAGAGGACAAAGCCCAGGAGCTGTCATTGTCACTTCGCCGGCTAGAGAGTGAGCGGGCAGACATGCTTGCACAGCTGCAGGAAGTCATGAGGAGTCACTGGAGCCAAGCACTCAGAGTGTTAACATCAAAGGTCAGAATGCGGGGAAGGATAAGGAATAGCGAACACTTTAAAATCAGAAAATCAGTTTAAAGGGCATGTGCACCCCCAAAACTATAATCCCCCCCACTAATGGCCCCACCATGTAGTGTAATAAAATCCTTACCTTACATCCCAGCTCCATATGGTTCTCCTGTAGTCCCCCCCCAAAGTCCCAAAAACTGCCCACCAGGAGGATAGCAGAGTCCATATAGGACTCATTTTACCAACTAGGGTCTATAGCCTTTTCACTTCATTCACCTTACTATGTAGAAGGCAAAACGTACCAGGAACATTTCATTTAAATCTGCTTTTCTTTAAATAGAATTTAGATAAAGCAAGATCCCACTGATCCAAAACTTTTTGCAGATTTTAAATCTGAGCTGTAGATTCTGAGAAATCATCAGTTGAAATCACAGCATTTACAGGTAAAGACCTGTCACTCCAGAAGCAGAAATTATAATATGTGACCCATCCCTGACCTCTTTGCTTGTCTGCCAGTACACTTTCTGCAACAATTAAGAGAATCAGCAGAGAAAAGTAGTAAAAGGGGGAGGGGGAGGGAGATGTGTAAGCAGAGCAGTGTCCATGGTGAAGCTGTGCAGAAGTGTCGCAGACACTACAAGGAGGCAGTGAGTAAGGGAGGGTGAGTGAGTATAGTGACCCTTTAACCATTACAAATATCCCTTGTTTTCTGTGTTTTATATAGAGTTCTGAAACCTTCAATTCTGAGAAATCCAGAGAGGTTTCTTTCCAGCCTGTTCAGCTGATGGTACCCGGGGAGCAATTTGCAGAGGACACAGAGACAACTGAAGTAAAGAGCCAAGACATAGGGCATGGGAACTCTCTAAAGGAGTGCTGTAACTTACTCACACCCAGTGCAACATCTCACCTCATAAGCGACCAATTGAAGAACAGTTTAAATCCTATTGCAGAGAATAGAAATGTGACTAATAGCACAAATCAACCCTTTGGGGACCAAAATAACCATCAGTTTGTCTTTAACCAGTTTGCAGAAAATCTTAACCCACGACTGCTGGTTTCTAATCCACATCTGGAGAGTGGCGGCCACAATTTGATTGATAGTAGCCAGGAAAAAAACCAGGATTTAAGACCTCTTACACTGCTTATCAATCCAGACAGCCACAAATTAATTAGCAGGGATAGTAGCCACTTCATTAATCAGTACGTGAGCAAACCTGTTGGGACTGGTGATCTCGGTCAATCGTTGATAGGAGGAGGAAGTCTGACCAGTAGCCAGCGGTTGACTGACACCGGACACAATAACAATCGTTTAAGTGATAACCACAATAGCCTGAGCCACCAATCTCTACTGGGAAATAGTGTGTTTTCTGGTGAGCCATTGATGGCTGTAGAGAAAAATAACGGTGATATCGGCAAAAACCCACCCAAACAGTTTTTGGTGGGTAGTTATGATATAAAATTATTTGGAGATTTGGAGGAAAGGAAAGGGGTTGACCACAGCACTTACTATGATGGTAGCCAGATGCCCAATGTTCCAGCTGTCCCCGTTCTTAAACGCATCACTAGCCAGCATGATGGGGAAGCCCCAACACCGGGTCTGCAGTCCTCTCAGCCGGTTCTAGACCATGGCCCTGTATTACAGGGATCCTACCGTGTTCCCGGTCAGAACACTGGAAAGTATCACAGCCGACTGTCCGAAAAAAATTACCAGCCGAGCCAAGGGGAGGCAGAAGAGAGTTTCTACCCTCTGCAGATGGAAGAGTTAAGTCACAGCTTCAGTAGCCATATGGGCTTCTATGCCTTAGAGCCACATCAGGACCAGTCATCAGTGGGGAAAGGTAAGAGACTGAAATTGATGGGCCCAATGTCCACAGTCTGACCATTGCTTTCCAGATGCAAGAGATATTTACGTTACTCACTCCCCTTTCCTTGCAGGTAATGGTGACAGACTTTAAAATCTATATCGTGACAGTTATTTTAGTTATTTAGACACCCTAATATTCTTCAGATCTTTTGATTCATTATAAAGGGTTATTTGTGTACCTTTTCCCTGTCTTTTCTTTATCTATACCATGATTTTAATATTCTCTATAATTTCTGTATACCATACATTGCTGCAATGCTTACTTGAGTTTGTACTGTGTCTTTTTATAGATGCTTTCTAATATACACTGTACCTTTAAGTGTGTCTTTAAAGGGCAAGTCCACCCCTCAAATGAAAAATTGTTTTATTTGTAAAAAAAATACCCCAAAATCGCAATTGTTAGAATTCTGAGAGATGCAAGACTAACCTGAAATGCTGCTGAATCTTGTTTTACTGCTCTTTCTGCTTCCTGGTTCTTCCAGTAAACAGCTGTCAGTCGTGGCTGTGACATCACAGCCAATGACAGAATTATATTTCCCTAGCTACGGAAACTGTTAGATAGGCAGAGAGAAGGGGGAGAAAAGCATTTCAGTGCATAACAGGTTAGTCCCCCATTAGCTTTCTCTCTGTGGTATAGGGGTTATTTACCTATATATAATTTTTAATTTGAGGGTTGAACTTGCCCTTTATGAATATTCCAGACACATACAAATTAAAGGGTGTGACCAGAAATACATCTGATGTAGGACACACTATTTGTGTCTTGTTGTATTTTTGTTCATTTATGTTCATATGGCACAGAGCGGGTTCATTTTCTGAGATGTCCTTACAATAATCATTTATTAATGGAATGCTGGTGGGGGGCAGCACTAATGAGCAAATATACCAGGAGCGTTCTGCAGGGGGGCGTTAGTGCCCCCATCGGGGGGTCAGATCTGAGTGTTCTGTTCATTCATATTTTTTTATGTCTCCTTCCCCCCTCTCCTGTATTGTTCAGGCTCTGAAAGTCCCCCACGCGTCTCCCCTGAGCTCACCCTCCCTGAGGATATTTCACGGATGTTCGGATCATCTGACATGATCAGTCTGGGCACAACTCCGAACTGGAGTGAAATTAGGGGAGGAGCCCACTCTAACGCCCTTCTACAGTACTATATACGTACGGTGAGTATTCATCTTGTACACTATTGACCTTTAAAGGTGAAAGGCCTTAAAGGGTATTTGCTTGGGTCCTACGTGTAAGTATAATTTGGGAAAAACTTACATGAAGTTGTGAATGAATGAATTAAACCTGTAGGAGGCTTCTGAGTGGGCAGCCATCTGCTCATAATAAGATGACTAGTGAGATTCCACCTGTCCTTAAACACTTACAGTGGCTGCTGGGACCCTTTCATCTGCACTTCTGCCTTTTCCATTAACTGGCATGATGGTGTCCGCCAGGTCTCAATATGGAGAGTTCTGTCTCATGTCCTAGTGTACCCTAACTCCCAGTATATAGAACGGGATCTCCCCTCAGTTCATATACTCCCTCACTCTGTATGTCTATCAGACCAATTCATTATAGGGGGAATAGAGGCAGAATGTAAATGGTGCAAAATAAATCCTATTATACCCAACTTCCAGCTCTGACTGTAAAATTAGCAGCATTGCGGTGAAATCATCTGTAACTGTTACGTTTTCTGGTATTTGCTGATTTCTGCCCTTTTTCCTATTGACTACCAATTGGTTTTCTCACTGCTTGGTCTTGTTTAGAGAGAGAATGTGGGCGGGTCACCAGGTGTATCTGGAGGAGGGAGGAGTTAGAGAATTCTCTGCTGTAAATTTCAAACAAAATGTAGAATTAAACTGACGATTTCTCCAGATGCTGCTTGAGATTAAAAGCTGTATATTATTTATAAATGCAGTGATCTATTTTTAAACTTGAGTTTCCCTTTAATAGTCACACATTCTTGCTGGTCTGTCATACAGTGGTGGTTTTGAAATTGAAATGAATGGGGATATGTTGCAATGTCACATTCTTCTTTCAGTTATTAGAACGAACTCCAGGCGATCCACTTAATGAAGACACTGAGAAAGATCTATCTAACCCTAAAGCAGGTGAAATATATAGATGTGTTTTTATATATATATATATAGAGAGAGAGAGGTATAACAGAGAACTGTCATCCTGGGAGAGTTCCACGGTGCCAGGATGGGGAGTTCTCCCAATAGCGACAACAGCGGGAGATTAATTCTACAGAGCATTAAAGGACAATTATACTCACCTTCCCTCCGCTCCTCTTCTTAGGTCAGTACCTTTAACCCAGGGTGAGGGTGAATGCTAGGTTCTCCCCCTGGGTTCGCGTAACTTGAACAGCGTTTCTGAAACGCTGCTCTGGTAGGCTCCACCCCTCCTCCCCGTCGGCGACGAGGCCAATAGGAAGGCACGTCTTGCAACGAGGCCTTCCTATTGGCCTCGTCACGCAAGGAGAGGAGGGGGCGGAGCCTACCAGAGCAGCTTTTCAGTAACGCTGTGTTTCAAGTTACGGAACCCAGGGGTGGGACCTAGCGGTTCAGGTCCTCACCCTGGGTAAAGGTACTGACCTAGAAGAGGAGTTGAGGGAAGGTGAGTATAATTGTCCTTTAAGGGAACAGGGGTCCTTGATAGCAAGCATGGCATATTCTACAGGACATGGTAGGTTCTACAGGACAGAGATGGGGAGTCCTAGATGGAAGGTATGGTAGGTTCTACAGGACAAGGATGGGGAGTCCTAGATGGAAGGTATGGTAGGAGGTCTACAGGACAAGGATGGGGAGTCCTAGAAGGAAGCTTAGGTAGGTTCTACAGGACAAGGATGGGGAGTCCTAGAAGGAAGCTATGGTAGGGTTTTACAGGACAAAGGGATGGGGAGTCCTAGAAGGAAGCTATGGTAGGTTCTACAGGACAAGGATGGGGAGTCCTAGAAAGAAGCTATGGTAGGTTCTACAGGGCAAGGATGGGGAGTCCTAGAAGGAAGCTATGGTAGGTTCTACAGGACAAGGCATGGGGATAGTCCTAGAAGGAAGCTATGGTAGGTTCTACAGGACAAGGATGGGGAGTCCTAGAAGGAAGCTATGGTAGGTTCTACAGGACACCCATTTGATGGGGAAGCCCCAACACCGGGTCTGCAGTCTCTCAGCCGGTTCTAGACCATGGCCTGTATTACAGGGATCCTACCGTGTTCCCGGTCAGAACACTGGAAAGTATCACAGCGACTGTCCGAAAAAATTACCAGCCGAGCCAAGGGGAGGCAGAAGAGAGTTTCTACCTCTGCAGATGAAGAGTTAAGTCACAGTTCAGTAGCCATATGGGCTTCTATGCCTTAGAGCCACATCAGGACCAGTCATCAGTGGGGAAGGTAAGAGACTGAAATTGATGGGCCAATGTCCACAGTCTGACCATTGCTTTCCCAGATGCAAGAGATATTTACGTTACTCACTCCCCTTTCCTTGCAGGTAATGGTGACAGACTTTAAAATCTATATCGTGACAGTTATTTTAGTTGATTTAGACACCCTAATATTCTTCAGATCTTTTGATTCATTATAAAGGGTTATTTGTGTACCTTTCCCTGTCTTTCTTTATCTATACCATGATTTTAATATTCTCTATAATTTTGTATACCATACATTGCTGCAATGCTTACTTGAGTTTGTACTGTGTCTTTTATAGATGCTTTCTAATATACACTGTACCTTTAAGTGTGTCTTTAAAGGGCAAGTCCACCCCTCAAATGAAAAATTGTTTTATTGTAAAAAAAATACCCCAAAATCGCAATTGTTAGATTCGAGAGATGCAAGACAACCTGAAATGCTGCTGAATCTTGTTTTACTGCTCTTTCTGCTTCCTGGTTCTTCCAGTAAACAGCTGTCAGTCGTGGCTGTGACATCACAGCCAATGACAGAATTATAATTTCCCTAGCTACGGAACTGTTAGATAGGCAGAGAGAAGGGGGAGAAAAGCATTCAGTGCATAACAGGTTAGTCCCCCATTAGCTTTCTCTCGTGGTATGATAGGTATTTACCTATATATAATTTTTAATTGAGGGTTGAACTTGCCCTTTATGAATATTCCAGACACATACATAAATTAAAGGGTGTGTGACCAGAAATACATCTGATGTAGGACACACTATTTGTGTCTTGTTGTATTTTGTTCATTTATGTTCATATGGCACAGAGCGGGTTCATTTCTGAGATGTCCTTACAATAATCATTTATTAATGGAATGCTGGTGGGGGGCAGCACTAATGAGCAAATATACCAGGAGCGTTCTGCAGGGGGGCGTTAGTGCCCCATGGGGGTCAGATCTGAGTGTTCTGTTCATTCATATTTTTTATGTCTCCTTCCCCCCTCTCCTGTATTGTTCAGGCTCTGAAAGTCCCCACGCGTCTCCCTGAGCTCACCCTCCCTGAGGATATTTCACGGATGTTCGGATCATCTGACATGATCAGTCTGGGCACAACTCCGAAATGGAGTGAAATTAGGGGAGGAGCCCACTCTAACGCCCTTCTACAGTACTATATACGTACGGTGAGTATTCATCTTGTACACTATTGACCTTTAAAGGTGAAAGGCCTTAAAGGGTATTTGCTTGGGTCCTACGTGTAAGTATAATTTGGGAAAAACTTACATGAATTGTGAATGAATGAATTAAACCTGGAGGAGGCTTCTGAGTGGGCAGCCATCTGCTCATAATAAGATGACTGTGAGATTCCACTGTCCTAAACACTTACAGTGGCTGCTGGGACCCTTTCATCTGCACTTCTGCCTTTTCCATTAACTGGCATGATGGTGGCCAGGTCTCAATATGGGAGTTCGTCTCATGTCCTAGTGTACCCTAACTCCCCGTATATAGAACGGGATCTCCCTCAGTTCATATACTCCCTCACTCTGTATGTCTATCAGACCAATTCATTATAGGGGGAATAGAGGCAGAATGTAAATGGTGCAAAATAAATCCTATTACCCAACTTCCAGCTTGACTGTAAAATTAGCAGCATTGCGGTGGAAATCATCTTTAACTGTTACGTTTTTGGTATTCTGATTTCTGCCCTTTTTCCTATTGACTACCAATTGGTTTTCTCACGCTTGGTCTTGTTTAGAGAGAGAATGTGGGCGGGTCACCAGGTGTATCTGGAGGAGGGAGGAGGTTAGAGAATTCTCTGCTGTAAATTTCAAACAAAATGTAGAATTAAACTGACGATTTCTCCAGATGCTGCTTGAGATTAAAAGCTGTATATTATTTATAAATGCAGTGATCTATTTTAACTTGAGTTTCCCTTTAATAGTCACAATTCTTGCGGTCTGTCATACAGTGGTGGTTTTGAAATTGAAATGAATGGGGATATGTTGCACATGTCACATTCTTCTTTCAGTTATTAGAACGAACTCCAGGCGATCCACTTAATGAAGACACTGAGAAAGATTATCTAACCTAAAGCAGGTGAAATATATAGATGTTTTTATATATATATATATATAGAGAGAGAGAGGTATAACAGAGAACTGTCATCCTGGGAGAGTTCCACGGTGCCAGGATGGGGAGTTCTCCCAATAGCGACAACAGCGGGAGATTAATTCTACAGAGCATTAAAGGACAATATACTCACCTTCCCTCCGCTCCTCTTCTTAGGTCAGTACCTTTAACCAGGGTGAGGGCCTGAAACTGCTAGGTTCTCACCCCTGGGTTCGCGTAACTTGAAGCACAGCGTTTCTGAAACGCTGTCTGGTAGGCTCCACCCCTCCTCCGTGGCGACGAGGCCAATAGGAAGGCACGCTTGCAACGAGGCCTTCCTATTGGCCTCGTCACGCAAGGGAGGAGGGGGGCGGAGCCTACCAGAGCAGCTTTTCAGTAACGCTGGGTTTCAAGTTCGAACCCAGGGGTGAGGACCTAGCGGTTCAGGTCCTCACCCTGGGTTAAAGGTACTGACCTAAGAAGAGGAGTTGAGGGAAGGTGAGTATAATTGTCCTTTAATGGGGAACAGGGGTCCTTGATAGCAAGCATGGCATATTCTACAGGACATGGTAGGTTCTACAGGACAGAGATGGGGAGTCCTAGATGGAAGGTATGGGAGGTTCTACAGGAACAGGATGGGGAGTCCTAGAGAAGGGTATGGTAGGTTCTACAGGACAAGGATGGGGAGTCCTAGAAGGAAGCTATGGGAGGTTTCTAAGAGACAAGGATGGGGAGTCCTAGAAGGAAGCTATGGTAGGTTCTACAGGACAAGGATGGGGAGTCCTAGAAGGAAGCTATGGTAGGTTCTACAGGACAAGGATGGGGAGTCCTAGAAGGAAGCTATGGTAGGTTCTACAGGGCAAGGATGGGGAGTCCTAGAAGGAGCTATGGTAGGTTCTACAGGACAAGGATGGGGAGTCCTAGAAGAAGAAGTATGGTAGTTCTACCGGACAAGGATGGGGAGTCCTAGAAGGAAGCTATGGTAGGTTCTACAGGACAAGGATGGGGAGTCCTAGAAGGAAGGTATGGTAGGTTCTACAGGACAAGGATGGGGAGTCCTAGAAGGAAGGTATGGTAGGTTCTACAGGACAAGGATGGGGAGTCCTAGAAGGAAGCTATGGCAGGTTCTACAGGGCATATTCTCATTTCGTTTTCATTTTATTCTTTGCCTGTTTTAGTCTCAGATCATTCTCACCTCCTCAGCACTCGGCCTACTACAGATCATTCTCAGTATCTCCAAGGAAGTAGCAGCCAGATTTCCAATTGGTGAGTTTCCTCTCCCCTTTTGCATTTGTATGTATGTTTTTTTGACATTCCTTGACACTGACTTTATCCCACAGCTCTGCAGACTTCTCCAAGGAACAAGTTAAAACATCAAAGAATCCAGAAAGCCGATTCCCTGAGGCAGTAAAGAAAGAGGTGATCATAGCGTATTTACTGTATTTCCACCCAACAATGAACTATTTCACTTTACTTACCCTTTATTTCTTGCATATCCCCAGGTCTTACCATCCCATCGGCTGGCAGTTCTTTCCAAAGGCCCTAAGAAGACTTCTGTGCGGGGAGGACGCAGTGGCATCTGGAGATAGGCCAGAGGACTTTGTACGAAAATACTAACCTGTATATTTAACTTTACATGGTTTGTAATGTGTATGGATTTGCCTGACTATTGGGTTTGTGCCTTATGATGCAGCGATTGCCAGCTCGAATTATTCATTATGCGGGGACCAAAATGAGCCAAGCCAATATTTGATTAAATACATTGCAGCTATGGAAGAAGATACAGGTGTCTAACCAAGAAGTCTGTTTCTGGCCCAAGCAGTCTTAGTGCGTGTGTGACCATCTGTCTTTAAAGTTCTAAGGGGGTTATTCCATAAAAGTTCATATCGTTACAAATGGTGCTAATTTTGCCCCAACCAATCAGATGTTAGCTTTCAAATGTTAAATAAGATCTGATTGGTTGGGGCAAAATTAGCACCATTTTTTACGATAAGAACTTTTATTGAATCTCCCTGCCAGAGTTGGATAATATAATTATAAAACTCTTCCTTACTGTAACATAGGACACGTGGCTTATGGACTGTGCTACATTCCTGGGGTTTTCCTCTTAGTGCATCTCGAAGATTATAATGGAGTTATCATTGTCTGTTAATACAAATAAAGGTGGGCAGTGCTGTGGGTTTTATATAAAACACACTGAGATCTAATTTATTTTGGTTTTATTTGTACATTAAAAATCCTTTTTCTACTTTCACATAATAAATGAGATTCTTATATTCAGCACGAAGCAGCAACTTAAAAATTATATTTTAAAGGGGAAAAAAAAATAAAGTATAAAGCGTTTCCATTTCCTTTGGTTTTTACCTTAAGAGGTGTATGTGTTGCTGCACTACTGCAATCCAGTAATTGTGTTGCTCAGGCACAGTCTCTCAGCCCCCTTCCTGACTATCTGACTATCTTTGAAGTCAAGCATGCTCAGTAACACAAATGAGGCAACACTCGGAGAGGGAATTTCCCACCATGCAATCCACATACCAACTGTCACCATTCCAGCTACATCAAAATTGCACATAGCAGAAAAGTTTATGATAATAAGGCATTTGATTGAAAGTTGAATGTAAGATGCTTCTGATTGGATTCTAAAGGAATAGAGGCAGATTAACAAAAACATGGTACACTAATAGCTGGAAAGAATTACAGTTTCCAGTAACAGCCAATTAAAAAAAAAACTTTCAGTTAATATACTTAAATTTTAAAAGATCTTCAGGGAGATTCAATAAAAGTTCTTATCGTTTAAAATGGTGCTAATTTTGCCCCAACCAATCAGAACTTATGTAACATTTGAAAGCTAACATCTGATTGGTTAGGGCAAAATTAGCACCATTTTAAACGATAAGACCTTTTATTGAATAACCCCCTAAATTCCCAAAATGCTTGACAGGGCAGGTAAGATGATGTCACCCATTATTTTCTACATTTCCTCCCTTCTCTACCACTGGCACATGTCACACCAGTTCTCGCTGCTGGGCCAATCAGAGCAGGGGAGATGTATCATATTGGATATACAGTTGATTTGCCTGTTTCTGATGGTATGTCATGTGTAAGTAATATTCGGTCTGCAAAAACAAAACACACAGGCTGATTCATTTGGGTAGTTTTAAGACAATAAATCAATACTTGATAGAATATGTTAACCCAGTTAGACCACTAACTTTCTATCCACCTCCTGGACATCTATGGGATTTCATGTCCAAGATTCTGGAACGGAAGTAAATATTCTACTGGGGGTATAAATACATTATGTTCCACGTTGATCCAGGTTTAATACTACTTGGTCATGTCTTCAGAAGGGGATTTTTTTCCTTCCTTTGGTTTAACTGTTAAGGTGGCTGATATGCAGAGCAGATTTTCTTTCTGTACGTAGCAATTTGGCATAAACATTTATTGTCACCGCAGAGATGAAATGCCTGCAACATAAGGAAAGCTTTATTCGTTTTTAACGTTGCAGGGATGTCATGATTTCTTAACTGAAATTAAAGGTAAAATGAGTTAAAGGTATAACCTTTATGGTATTTTACTTAAATCATCATTCCATACAAAATACCCATGATGCCGAGCTGTGATAATTCTGTATAGCACCGAGGTGTTTCTGGACAATGTATGTTTAAATTGTCCTGATAAATAGAAAAATATACAGAGGGAACGGAAATGTTACAGACTAAAAAAACTGCCAAATACATTTTACAAGAGAGATTTTAATGCAACCTGTGTTACATCATTCTAAAGATAATTAAACATTTATATCCCAATCCACTTACAATTATAAATATACTCAGGGAGATTCAATATGCCCCTTTTCCGTCTAAAACCCACGTTAACCCGAAAAAAATTCGGGTTAACGTGGGTTTTAGAGACGGAATTTAGAGCACAGAACCATTCCCGAATGTTTTTGGAAATAGCGCTGTGCTAACGATCCAAAACCCCTGCCGTTAAGCTTTGTGCTACCTCGTAGCGCGAAACTTAACGGTAAAGGCTGTGGAGCGTTAAGTTCACGCTCCTTACCTTAGCCCGATCCCGCGATGTAAAAACTGATGTAATCCCGTTTACGTCAGTTATTGTATCGCGGGATCGGGCTACGGTAAGTAACGCGATCGGAAGTATTGAATCTCCTCCACTGTATATATATGTACACAGCTATCTCTCACTCTGTCTCTCTGTCTGTAATATACAGTTACCTCTCACTCTGTCCCTCTCTCTATAATATACACAGCTATCTCTCACTCTGTCTATAATATACAGTTATCTCCCACTCTATAATATACAGTTATCTCTCACTCTGTCTATAATATACAGTTATCTCCCACTCTATAATATACAGTTATCTCTCACTCTGTAATAAGTTATGTTTTTACAGTTATCTCCACCTTTAATATACAGTTATCTTCACTCTGTCTATAATATACAGTTATCTCCCACTCTATAATATACAGTTATCTCTCACTCTGTCTATAATATACAGTTATCTCCCACTCTTTAATATACAGTTATCTCTCACTCTGTCCCTCTCTCTATAATATACACAGCTATCTCTCACTCTGTCTATAATATACAGTTAGCTCCCACTCTATAATATACAGTTATCTCTCACTCTGTCTCTCTATCTATAATATACTGTTATCCCCCACTCTATAATATACAGTTATCTCTCACTCTTTCTCTCTGTCTATAATATAGTTATCTCCCACTCTATAATATACAGTTATCTCTCACTCTGTGGGGGTATCAGTGAAGAGATAGCTGTGTATATTATACAGAGAGGGACAGTGAGAGATAGCTGTGTATATTATACAGAGAGGGACAGTGAGAGATAGCTGTGTATATTATACAGAGAGGGACAGTGAGAGATAGCTGTGTATATTATATAGAGAGGGACAGTGAGAAGATAGCTGTGTATATTATACAGAGATGGACAGTGAGAGGATAGCTGGTATATTATATAGAGAGGGACAGTGAGAGATAGCTGTGTGTATTATATAGAGATGGACAGTGAGAGATAGCTGTGTATATTATATAGAGAGGGACAGTGAGAGATAGCTGTGTATATTATACAGAGATGGACAGTGAGAGATAGCTGTGATATTATATAGAGAGGGACAGTGAGAGATAGCTGTGTGTATTATTAGAGATGGACGGTGAGAGATAGCTGTGTATATTATATAGAGAGGGACAGTGAGAGATAGCTGTGTATATTATATAGAGATGGACGGTGAGAGATAGCTGTGTATATTATATAGAGAGGGACGTGAGAGATAGCTGTGTATATATATAGAGAGGGACAGTGAGAGATAGCTGTGTATATATACAGAGATGGACGGTGAGAGATAGCTGTGTATATTATATAGAGATGGACAGTGAGAGATAGCTGTGTATATTATAGAGAGAGGGACAGTGAGAGATAGCTGTGTGTATTATACAGAGATGGACGGTGAGAGATAGCTGTGTAATTATATAGAGATGGACAGTGAGAGTAGCTGTGTATTATATAGAGATGGACAGTGAGAGATAGCTGTGTATATTATATAGAGAGGGACAGTGAGAGATAGCTGTGTATATTATATAGAGATGGACGGTGAGAGATAAGCTGTGTATATTATATAGAGATGGGACAGTGAGAGATAGCTGTGTATATTATAGTGAGAGGGACAGTGAGAGATAGCTGTGTATATTATATAGAGAGGGACAGTGAGAGATAGCTGTGTATATTATAGAAGATGGACAGTGAGAGATAGCTGTGTATATTATAGAGAGAGGGACAGTGAGAGATAGATGTGTATATTATATAGAGATGGACAGTGAGAGATAGCTGTGTATATTATATAGAGAGGGATAGTGATAGATAGCTGTGTATATTATTAGAGATGGACGGTGAGAGATAGCTGTGTATATTATATAGAGATGGACGTGAGAGATAGCTGTGTATATTATATAGAGAGGGACGGTGAGAGATAGCTGTGTATATTATATAGAGAGGGACAGTGAGAGATAGCTGTGTATATATATAGAGAGGACAGTGAGAGATAGCTGTGTATATTATACAGAGATGGACGGTGAGAGATAGCTGTGTATATTATATAGAGAGGGACAGTGAGAGAATAGCTGTGTATATTATATAGAGAGGGACAGTGAGAGATAGCTGTGTATATTATATAGAGAGGGATAGTGATAGATAGCTGTGTATATTATATAGAGATGGACAGTGAGAGATAGCTGTGTATATTATTAGAGACGAGTGAGATAGCTGTGTATATATATAGAGATGGACGGTGAGAGAGTAGCTGTGTATATTTATAGAGAGGGACAGTGAGAGATAGATGTGTATATTATATAGAGATGGGACAGTGAGAGATAGCTGTGTAATTATATAGAGGGACGGTGAGAGATAGCTGTGTATATTAAAGAGATGGACAGTGAGAGATAGCTGTGGTATTATATAGAGATGGACAGTGAGAGATAGCTGTGTATATATAAGAGGGACAGTGAGAGATAGCTGTGTATATTATACAGAAGGGACAGTGAGAGCTGTGTATATTATATAGAGAGGGACAGTGAGAGATAGCTGTGTATATTATACAGAGATGGACAGTGAGAGATAGCTGTGTATATTTATGAGAGAGGGACAGTGAAAGATAGCTGTGTATATTATATAGAGAGGGACAGTGAGAGATAGCTGTGTATATTATATAGAGAGGGACAGTGAGAGAGATAGCTGTATATATTATATAGAGAGGGACAGTGAGAGATAGCTGTAGATATTATATAGAGAGGGACAGTGAGAGATAGCTGTATATTATAGACAGAGTGAGAGATAACTGTATATTATAGAGAGAGGGACAGTGAGAGATAGCTGTGTATATTATATAGAGATGGACAGTGAGAGATAGCTGTGTATATTATAGAGAGAGGGACAGTGAGAGATAGCTGTATAATATTATATAGAGAGGGACAGTGAGAGATAGCTGTGTGTATTATATAGAGAGGGACAGTGAGAGATAGCTGTGTGATTATATAGATGGACAGTGGGAGATAGCTGTGTATATATATAGGATGGACAGTGAGAGATAGCGTGTATAATATAGAGATGGACAGTGAGAGATAGCTGTGTATATTATATAGAGATGGACAGTGAGAGATAGCTGTGTATATTATTAGAGAGGGACAGTGAGAGATACTGTGTATATTATATAGAGAGGGACAGTGAGAGATAGCTGTGTATATTATATAGAGAGGGACAGTGAGAGATAGCTGTGTAATTATATAGAGAGGGACAGTGAGAGATAGCTGTGTATATTATATAGAGATGGACAGTGAGAGATAGCTGTGTATATATATAGAGGACAGTGAGAGATAGCTGTGTATATTATATAGAGAGGGACAGTGAGAGGACAGTGTGATATTATAAGAGAGGGACAGTGAGAGAAGCTGTGTATTTTATTAGAGTGGACGTGAGGAGCTGTGTATATTTTATAGAGATGGACAGTGAGAGATAGCTGTGTATTTATATAGAGATGGCAGGAGAGAGATAACTGGATATTATAGAGTGGAGATAACTGTATATAAGAGAGTGAGAGATACTGTATATTATAGAGTGGAGATAACTGTATATTATGACAGAGTGAGAGATACTATGTTATGACAGAGTGGGAGTAACTGTATTTAGCAGAGTGAGAGATAACTGTATATTATGACAGAGTGGGAGTAACTGTATATTATAGACAGTGGGAGATAACTGTATTTATGACAGGAGACATTACCACGGTCCCTGAGTGTTTTAGTGTAAGTTACCAAGGCTATTTAGACCACTTTTAATGCGGATTTGCCGAACTTTCATTTAATACGTTTTAACGGGTCCGCTCGGGATTTTCGAGCGGACCGGATTTTTCGAAGTCCGGACATCTCTATTATAGAGTGGGAGATAACTGTATATTAAGACAGAGTGAGAGATAGCTGTGTATATATGAGAGAGGGACAGAGTGAGAGATAACTGTATATTATAGAGTGGGAGATAATGTATATTATAGACAGAGTGAGAAGATACTGTATATTATTATAGGATAGTTATCTCCCACTCTATAATATACAGTTATCTCTCACTCTGTCTATAATATACAGTTATCTCTCACTCTGTCTATAATATACAGTTATCTCCCACTCTATAATATACAGTTATCTCTCACTCTGTCCCTCTCTCTATAATATACACAGCTATCTCTCACTCTGTCTATAATATACAGTTATCTCCCACTCTATAATAGAGATGTCCGGACTTCGAAAAATCCGGTCCGCTCGAAAATCCGCGAGCGGACCCGTTAAAACGTATTAAAATGAAAGTTCGGCAAAATCCGCATTAAAAGTGGTCTAAATAGCCTTGGTAACGTACACTAAAACACTCAGGGACCTGGGTAATGTCTCTCTGTCTATAATATACAGTTATCTCCCACTGTCTATAATATACAGTTATCTCCCACTCTGTCTATAATATACAGTTATCTCTCACTCTGTCTATAATATACAGTTATCTCCCACTCTGTCTATAACATAGTTATCTCTCACTCTGTCTATAATATATAGTTATCTCCCACTCTATAATATACAGTTATCTCTCACTCTGTCTTTAATATACAGTTATCTCCCACTCTATAATATACAGTTATCTCTCTCACTGTCCATCTCTATATAATATACACAGCTATCTCTCACTGTCCATCTCTATAAAATATACACAGCTACTCTCTGTCATCTCTATATAATACAACAGCTTCTTCACTGTCCTCTCTATATAATATACACAGCCTCTCTCACTGTCCCTCTCTATATAATATACACAGCTATATCTCCACTGTCCTCTATATATATACACAGCATCTCTCACTGTCCATCTCTATATAATATACACAGATATCTCTCACTGTCCCTCTTATATAATATCACAGCTATCTCTCACTGTCCCTCTCTATATAATATCACAGCTATCTCTCACTGTCCCTCTCTATATAATATACACAGCTATCTCCCACTGTCCCTCTCTATATAATATACACAGCTATCTCTCACTGTTCATCTCTATATAATATACACAGCTATCTCTCACTGTCCATCTCTATATAATATACACAGCTATCTCTCAATGTCCATCTCTATATAATATACACAGCTATCTCCTCAGTCCATCTCTATATAATAACACAGCTATCTCTCACTGTCCATCTCTATATAATACACACAGCATATCTCTCACTGTCCATCTCATATAATATAATACAGCTAACTCTACTGTCCTCTCTTATTATACACAGCTATCTCTCACTGTCCATCTCTATATAAATACACAAGCTATCTTCACTGTCCTCTCTATATAATATACAGCTATTTCTCTCACTCTTCTATAATATACAAGCTATCTCTCACTGTCCCCTCTATATAATATATACAGCTACTCTCACTGTCCCTCTATATAAATATAACAGCTATCTCTTCACTGTCCCTCTCTATATAATATACACAGCCATCTCTCACTGTCCCCTCTCTATATATATACACAGATATCTTCACTGCCCTCTCTATAATATACACAGCTATCTCTCAGTCCATCTCTCTATAAATAACACAGCACTCACCTCTGTCCCTCTTATATAAATACACAGCTATCTCTCACTGTCCACTCTCTTTATATATAAACAGCTATCTCTCACTGTCCATCTCTATAATATACACAGCTATCTCTCACTGTCCATCTCTATATAATCTTACACAGCTATCTCACGTCATCTCTGTATAATATACACAGCTATCTCTCACCGTCCCTCTCTATATAATATACACAGCTACTCTCTCACTGTCCATCTCATATAATATACACATCTATCTCTCCCTGTCCTTCTATATAATACACAGCTATCTCTCACGTCCATCTCTATATAATATACACAGCTATCTCTCACTGTCCATCTCTATATATATACAACGCTATCTCTCACTGTCCACTCTCTATATAATATAACCAGCTATCTCTCACTCCCTCTCTATATAATATACACAGCTATCTCCACTGTCCCTCTCTATATAATATACACAGCTATCTCTCACTGTCCCTCTCATATTAATTACACAGCATCTCTCACCGTCCCTCTGTATAATATACACAGCTATCTCTCACTGGCCTCTAATATAATAACACAGCTATTTCACTGTCCTCTCTATATAATAACACAGCTATCTCTCACTCGTCCATCTCTATATAATATACACAGCTATCCTCTCACGTCCATCTCATATAATATACACAGCTATTCTCTCACCGTCCCTATATAATATACACAGCTATCTCACTCTCACTTGTCCCTTCCTTCTACTATCAATATACACAGCATCTCTCACTGTCCATCTCTATATAATATACCACATCATCATTCAATGTCCCTCTCTCATAATACTACACAAGTACTCTACATGTATTCTATATAATATACACAGCTATCTCTCACTGTCCCTCTCTATTAATATACACAGCTATCTTACTGTCCCTATCACTATAATATACACAGCTATCTCTCACTGTCCATCTCTATATATATACACAGCTATCTCTCACCGTCCATATCTATAAATATACACAGCTATCTCTCACTGTCCCTCTCTATATAATATACACAGCTATTCACTGTTCTCTCACTCTATATAATATACAACGTATCTCTCACTGTCCATCTCTTATTAATATACACAGTATCTATCACCGTCCACTCTGCTATAATAACACAGATATTCTCACTGTCCCTCTCTATATATACACACGTATCTATCTATCACTGTCCTCTCTATATAATATAAACAGCATCTCTCACCGTCATCTCTTTGTATAATATACACAGCTAATCTACATGTCCCTCTCTATATAATATACACAGCTATCTCTACGTCCCTCTCTATTAAATATACACAGCTATCTTCAGTCCATCTCTATATAATATAAACCAGCTATCTCTCACTGTCCTCTCTTATATTAATATCACAGCTATCTCTCCCGTTCATCTCTATATAATACACAGACTATCTCTCACTGTCCTCTCTATAATATACCAGCTTTATATATTTTATATAATATACATATCTCTCACTGTCCATCTCTTATAATATACACAGCTATCTCTCACTGTCCTCTCTATATATATACACAGCTATCTCCACTGCATCTCTATATAATAACACAGCATCTCTCACTGTCCCTCTCTATTATAAATAACACAGCTATCTCTCTCACTGTCATCTCTATATAATATACACAGCTATCTCTCACGTCCCTTCTAAATATTACACAGCAATCTCACATGTCCCTCTCTTATAATATACACAGCTATCTCTCACATGTCCCTCTCTTCTATATAACACAGCTATCTCTCACTGTCATCTCTATATATACACAGTATTCCTCACTGTCCCTATCTATTATAATTCACAGCTATCTCTCACTGTCCCTCCTATATAATATACACAGCTATCTCAATGTCCATCTCTATATAATATACACAGCTATCTCTCACTGTCCCTCTTATATATATTACAAAGCTATCTCATCACTGTCCCTATTATAATATACACAGCTATCTCTCTGTCCATCTCTATATAATAACACAGCTATCTCTCACTGTCCTCTTATTAATATACACAGCTATCTCTCACTGTCCTCTCTATATAATATACACAGCTTCATGTCCTCTCTTAATACAGCTTCTCTCACTGTCCCTCTATATAATACAACAGTATCTCCTCACTGTCCCCTCTCTATATAATATACACAGCTATCTCTCACTGTCCCTCTCTGTATAATATTCACAGCTATCTTCACTGTCCATCTCTATATTAATACACAGCTATCTCTCACTGTCCTCCTCTAATATACACAAAGCTATCTCTCAAGTCCATCTCTTATAATATACACAGCTATCTCTCACGTCCCTCTCTATATAAATACACAGCATCTCTCACTGTCCTCTCTATATATATACACAGCTATCTCTCACTGTCCCTCTCTATATAATTACAAGCTATCTCTCAGTCCCTTCTTATAATATACACAGCTATCTCTCACTGTCCCTCTCTATATAATATACACAGCTATCTCTCACTGTCCCTCTCTATATAATTACACAGCTATCTCTCACTGTCCATCTCTATATAATATACACAGCTATCTCTCACTGTCCCTCTCATATAAATACACAGCTATCTCTCACTGTCCCTCTCTATATAATATACACAGCTATCTCTCACTGTCCTCTCTATATAATATACAGCTATCTCTCACTGTCCCTCTCTATATAATATACACAGCTATCTCTCACTGTCCCTCTATATAATATACACACGCTATCTCTCACCGTCCTCTCTATATAATATACACAGCTATCTCTCACTGTCCATCTCTATATAATATACACAGCTATCTCTCACTGTCCATCTCTATATAATATACACAGCTATCTCTCACTGTCCTCTCTAATATATACACAGCTATCTCTCACTGTCCCTCTCTATATAATATACACAGCTATCTCTCACTGTCCCTCTCTATATAATATACACAGCTATCTCCAACTGTCCCTCTCTATATAATATACACCGCTATCTCTCACTGTCCCTCTCTATAATACACACAGCTATCTCTCACTGTCCATCTCTATATATAAACACATCTCCACTGTCCCTCTCTATAAATATACACAGCTATCTCTACTGTCCTCTCTTATAATATACACAGCATCTCTCACTGTCCCTCTCATATTAATATACACAGCTATCTCTACTGTCATCTCTATATAAACACAGATATCTCTACATGTCCCTCTCTATATAATATACACAGCTATCTCTCACTGTCCCTCTATATAATATACACAGCTATCTCTCACTGTCCCTCTATATAATATACAGTTATCTCTCACTCTGTCTTTAATATACAGTTATCTCCCACTCTATAATATACAGTTATCTCTCTCACTGTCCATCTCTATATAATATACACAGCTATCTCTCACTGTCCATCTCTATAAAATATACACAGCTATCTCTCACTGTCCTGAGAGATAGCTGTGTATATTATATAGACAGCTATCTCTCACTGTCCATCTCTATATAATATACACAGCTATCTCTCACTGTCCCTCTCTATATAACGGCACCCAGCACTGCCAAACTGCGCCCAGACTCAGAGCTCCGATGGAGGTCTTGGTAATGTGGTAGTCAAAAAAAACGAGCCCACAGCACTTTTGGCCTAATTTCAACCTCCTTAATCTTAGGTTCTATCATGGAGCTGTGTGGTCCGTAGTGGCAAACACAGACCTAGCTTACTAGGGACCAATACCTACCCTCAAAACCTCAGGCGCTCCAGTGACGCAATCGGTTAGCGCGCGGTACTTATATGGCAGTATCCGATGAGCATCCGGGATTTGAACCCGGGACCTCTCGCACCCTAAGCGAGAATCATACCCCTAGACCAACGAGCCGAAGTGACAGCATGTTTGCCGGACGGCACCCAGCACTGCCAAACTGCGCCCAGACTCAGAGC